>APFE031220327.1:700-35142 GCA_000404065.3 Pinus taeda
TTCCAAAACCTAACACTGGAAGATGAAACGCCAAATTGTGGGCCCCGTTTTTGGGTAAGTTGGTACATCAACTTCCTGGGGTCGCGAATTGGTCGTCTTATCTCCGTTTGACGTGCATGATAGCCCATTGGAAAGATCTCTCCAAGGACTACGATGGAAAAGACGTTTTTTAGACAGAAAAATTGCTGGCGGTAGATTTCCCAAAAAACTTCGTTTAGGGCCTCAAAACGGCTCCAGAAGTTTAGGACCCAAAAAACTGCTAAAAATAGTAAACTGTGCTATAATTAAGGAAATTGAAAGAACTGAAAGAAGCACTAGAGGGTATCCACGTGGAATTAGCGGGTGGCCACCAATATCCACCTGGATCAACGGAGCAGAAAAGGAAAGAAGTGACGCAGTATTAACGATTCTGCGAATCCCTCAAGATCTTAGATCTTGAGGGATCGCTATTTTATCTATTTTCTGTATCTAGATATCTCCACCATCTTCCTTATAAAAGGGATAGAACTGTTGGCTACCAGGGGGGACGGTTTTTATGTAATTTCTTTTAAGGAAGATCAGAACTATGATATTTATGTTCTGTTGAAGACTTGAGTCCCTGTAATTTTACTTCATGCCTTAATACATACTTGTTAACTCTTTTATCTTTGAGCCTGGATCTATCTTAAGCGGTGTACCCCTGGAGGCTAAGGGCCCGGCCCTGGAGGACACTTTCTCTTGTACCATTACGCGTGGTTTCTGTGTGGTTTGTTCATAGACGTAATCTGGTAACCTGATGTGTTTTAAGAATATTATATTACATGCTCTCTTATGTTTAATTCATCTCATGTTCCTGAAAATTTATATTGACACTGTGTCATGTTACCAATCCTTTAAGTGTTGATTAATCTCTATAGGACACTGTCACTCCATTACAGAGTTCATTACTATTTTTTTTAGCATTATAACAAGTTATCTTGAAAAGGTCTGTTTTCACATGATTATCGAATGTTACTGTTCTTCATCTTGAGATGCAATCGTATATGTTTATTTAGATCAATAATAGAAGCAGATTGAGTATGTTATGTTTCTAAGGTCTTGATCGGTAGTGTTGTTCCATCGTATGTGTACATCTTTTAAGACTGAAGGATTGATGTTTTGATTGAAGTGATTAAATAGAATTACAACTTGAGGAACTTGGTTACTGTTGCTGTTCCATTTCTAAATTGCTGTTCCATTCCTGAATTGCTATTCCATTTATTTGTTGTTCCATTTTATTTGCTGTTCCATTTAATTGTTGTTCCATTTCAATTGCTGTTCCATTTCCAGCTTGCTAATTTGCTATTTCTTAAGGACAGTCTTAGGCTGTAGTGAGCATCAGCATCTGCTATTTGGCTCCCAGACCTCTGATCTGTTCCCATCAACTATGAAAGGGATGGGTTATTGCTACCGAACCCTTGGCTGATGTGCTGTTCTATTTCATTACTATTTCATTTACTTTCCATTTCATTTCTATTCATTAAGGAATATCTCAGGCTATAGTGAGCCCTAACATCTGCTACCTAGCTCCCAGACCTTGGATTTGTCCTCATCAGTTATGAAAAGGATGGGTTATTGATACTTTCGTAGCCTTTTGCAGTATTCAAGTTGTAGACTCGCATTAGTTTACTTTCGTAGCTTTTAAACAGCTGTACTACAAGCATTACTCTGGCAAGTGCTAAGCCTCAGACTGAGACACTCTTTGAAATAACCAGACATTCCTGGATTGACATATTAATGTGAGGTAACTAGAGGTGAAAGAGACCCTTTTTATAGCTCTACAAGTGGGTTTCTTTGGGTATTTTTTGGAGATTGTAGGGATCTAGATTGGCGAGGCTAAAAATCGTAAAACCCTAATCATGGGAGGCGAATCTATGAATGAACCTGGTGATCCTGTAGAGTTGAGGTTTTTGTGGCTCGAAGAACAAGTCATGGATATAAACCACAATTTCAACCTCTTGATGTTGGCCCTAAGCATTAAGCTGGGGATATTTGGATAAGAAAGGGGGTTTGAATGTATAGGATAAATAAAAAAGGGGATCGGGAGATCGGGAAGATGTAGATAATTAGCCAAAGAAATAACCATGAAAAGATTAACCCAGTTCAAGTGTCGTGAAGCAATCCCTGTTTAAACTGGAAGCAAAGCTTGATATCAAGCCATACCACGATGAGATGGACGCTTTGAATATTAACAATTGGTTTCAGCAACTGGAAGTTTATTTTAGTGTCCATTAGATTGAGGAAGGGCAGAAGATCTCATTCACGTGACTAAAATTAGAGGGCCATGCACTGACTTAGTGGGAGAGGCACACAGAAACCTTGAGGTTAGAGGGAGAACCTCTAGTGACTAAGTGGGAGGATTTCAAAACCCTCATTAAGTCATAATTTTATCCCATTGGGTACATGGAAGACTAGTGGATCTGGTGGCATTACTTCAGGCAAAAGTTAGGCCAAAGCGTGCATGAGTACACCACAAAATTAAAAAAATGACTATAATGTTGGGTATCTCTCCAAAGAACCCAAATGTACTCTTCAAGTATTTGGGGGGTCTGCACTATCATCTGGATGAAAATGTGATGTTGTTAAAACCCAAAACAGTGGACGAGGCTTGTGTACAATCAAAATACTTAGAGAACATAGGTCTGAAAAGAGTGCAATCAAGTGGGTTGAAGAAAAAGGAGAAATAAAATGCTTCTAAGGATGGGAAGAAGAAGCAAAAAAGGGGGAAAAGATAAAAATATGATAGCCACAACACACCGGTGCAAAGATCCTAGCAACAACTGCAATCACTACAACATTGATGGCCATATAGAGGAGAAACATTAGAAGTTTCATCTAGAGCTAAACCCGAAGAATAAGAAGAAAGATAATAAGAAGGAGAATCTCATAGCCATTTATTCAGGCAACCAAGTTGAAAGTAGCTCATATGTGTATGAAAATATCGTCTGTACATCAATGCAGAAGGAGGTGAATCTGAGTAGCTTGCAACAACAGGAAGAGAAAGAAATGACCAAACTCTTCCATGTAAAGATATAGGTCAAGAAGACAAAGGTTGATGCTTTGTTTGACTCAGGATTGTATGAAAATATCATTGCAATAGATCTAGTCAAGAAGTTGGGGCTCGAAGTTCTGGACCATCCAAACCCATATGCACTAGGATGGGTACATAAGAATGCAAAGCTGAAGGTAAACAAGTAGTGTAAAATTAGATTTGCTATCAGTTTTGATTTTATTGATGAAGTAGATCTACATGTGGTTCCCTTTGATGTATGTGGAGTCATGTTTGGGAGTCCATACATGTACATTCATGATGCAATATTCATGAGGAGAGATAACCAGTATCGGCTCATCAAGGATGGAAAATCATTCATCATCAACATGCATAAAGGAAAGTCAAAAATTTCACTGGTAAGTGCCAAACAAGCCAAGAAATTGATCAGTTCCAACAAGAAGTATGTTTTATTGTTTTTAAGAGAAAATTAATGCATGGAGGAGTCAATAAGAGGCAAGGCATTGCTAGAGGGGTGTACTAAGAAAATAACAACAATTGGAGGAGTTGTTAAGGGACACAAGGGAATGTTCTAAGAGCCAAAAGGGCTACCACCTAAGAGAGAAGTGGAGCATGAGATCCATCCATTGCCAGACTCCCCATTGCTAAATATTACGTTGTACGTGTAGTCTGTTATAGAAGTAAGTGAGATGAAGAAACTATTACAACAACTATTGGAACAGGGTGTCATTCGACTAATTACATCACCATGTGGGTCACCCATCATCATTGTGTTAGAGATGGATGGGACTTGGTGGATGTGTATAGATTATAGGGTGTTGAATACTATTTCACTCAAGAACAAATAACCCCTACCTAGGATAGATGATCTGAGGGATGAGTTCCATAAAGAAAAGTATTTCACCAAGTGAGACTTGAGGTTTAGATATCACCAAGTTCAAGTCAAAGAAGAATATACATGGAAGATTGCCTTCAAAACTAGGTAGGTCTGTATGAGTAGTTAG
Organism: Pinus taeda; assembly: GCA_000404065.3. Classification (NCBI taxonomy): domain Eukaryota; kingdom Viridiplantae; phylum Streptophyta; class Pinopsida; order Pinales; family Pinaceae; genus Pinus; species Pinus taeda. The sequence goes on from APFE031220327.1 coordinate 4,733, forward strand.
TTATTCCATTTGGCCTATGCAATGCACCAACTAGATTTATGACATTAATGAATAATGTATTGTGCCCTTTTATTTTATTCATTTTTCATTTTATATCTAGATGAAATACTAGTATATAGTGCTACCTATAAGGAGCATATTTCACATTTGACGTAGCTGCTGGAAACATTGAAGAAGCAATAGCTGCAAGCAAATCTCAAGAAGTGCGAGTTTGCACAACAATACTTGGTGTATTTGGGATATGTGATTGGTGGAGGAAAATTGAAGATAGATCCTTCCAAGATGGAGGCCATCATGAATGTCTAGTGCCTACTAATTTTACTGAGGTTAGGAGTTTCATTAGATCAACACAGTACCTAAGGAAATTCATAACCTCATTTTCAGTAGTAGCAACACTGCTCCATGCCATAAAAACAAGTGGCAAGAGTTTAAGGGTAGCAAAATACTTTCGTTGAGTTAAAGAAGAATATTAGTGAAGCACCAGTTCTGGAATTACCAAACTTGCAACAACCCTTTGAAGCGGGGACAAATGTGAGTGGGTATGTTATGGGAGTTGTCTTGATGCAAGGATGAATGCATGTTTGCTACCATTCTGAAGTATTTCATGGGGAAGTTCTTAACTACCCTACCTATGATAAGGATATCTATGCCATGGTGCAATATTTGAAGAAGTGGAAGCATTATCTGATGGTAAAGCAAACAATAATCCACATGGATCACCAACCATTACAGTATCTACAGGCCCAGAATAAGCTACAACATACTAGGCATTACAAGTGGATGGGGTTTTTACAACAATTTCATTTGGTGATTATGTATAAGAAGGGTAGCACAATCAAGTTAGCCAATATGCTTTCAAGGCCACCCACATCAAAGATTACATCTTTGGGGACTCTTATGCACATGGAGCCATTCACCCATGATGCATAGAAAGAGGCATGTTTAGAAGATGAGGACTTTAAGGAGGTGTATCTGCAATTGCAGAGTCAAAGTCATGTGCATGATGGTGAAAAAACTAATGATACCATCTCCAGTATGGATTACTCTATAGGTTGGATAAGGTATGTTATCCTAAAGGTGAGCATTTGTAGATAATTAGAGAGGTTCACACCTCCAAGGTTTCAGGAAACTTTAGTGTAGGGAATACTGTGGCTAACTTCAGAGGTATGTGTATTGGCCCAAGATGCAAGAATGAGTAGCTTGGGTCATAAGAGGATGCATGCTTTGTTGTACCAATAAGCCTAACAACAAGAAACATGGTCTCTATCATCCCTTACCTATACCTACTCATGCATGGGAAATGATTTCCATGGACTTTTTGAAAGAAGGGGCATGACTACCTATTCATGGTAGTTGACAGGTTCAACACGTTGTGTGTTCTGATGCCATGTAAAAATACTATGAGTGGACAAGAAGCAGAAAACTTGTTCTTCAGATAGGTCTTGGTACACTTGGTGATACCAAGGAGCATCATTTCAGATAGGGATACAAGATTTCTTAGTGCATTATGGACTACATTGTGGGAGAAGATGAAGACGAAGTTGAAGAGATCTACAACATTTGATCCACAAATAGATGGAAAAACAAAAGTAATCAATAAAACTTTGGTGTAGATTTTGAGGGGTTACAACCAGAAGCATCTGAATACCTGGGATGAAATTCTGGTATATGTACAATATTCTTATAACGGAGAGGCCCACACTTTTGTAGGAAAGTCCCCATTTGAAACTTGTTTTGGATATTTTCCACCTTCACCTTTGGATATTGCATATGGGCAACAAGGAGGAGTGAAGGAAGAAATTATAGGATATGATTTGAGGGATGAAAATTTATAGAGAATATCAGGTAGATCCATCTACAAGTACAAGAAAAACTGTACAAGTCACAAGTGAAGTATAAGGCTAGACATGATCAACACAGAACATAGAAAAATCATTCAAGGTGGCAGACAAAGTATGGCTACATTTAAAAAAGGAGAGGCTATAGGGGCCTGGTAAGAAAATCAAGGCTCTAAGGTATGGTCCCTTTGAGATACTAGAAAAGGTGGGTGATAATTCCTATCATCTCTGTTTACCACCATATATGGACATTTACTCAGTTGTAAATGTAGAGAATTTGAAACTCTATGATCCTTCCATGCTAGATTAGGAGGAGGAACATGTCCTACCTTTTGTGGAGGATTTGGAACCAGATGCTCAGGTATAGTTGATAAAAGATACAATTTTGCAAAAGAGGTATATAAATACAAGATAAGGGCAAAAATACCTTTGGTAGATTGGATTGAAGGGACAACTTCTAGGAAAATCTAAATGGTACACTAGAGAGAAGGTGGAGGAAAAATTTCCTCACCTCATTTAGTAAACGCTGTTGGGGACCAAAAGCCTCCTAGAATGGGGAGGTGTGATTGGAATTGGATCATTATATTCTTTATCATCCATCTCGATGCACTTGGAGTGGAGAAAGTGGAGGAATCAACTCATGGGATCATTTTTACCAGTGGGACCTAGTTTGGTAAAATGGGGTCTGAAACCTTCTGGGAGAATTTTGAGGCATCAAAAAAATTTTTTGGGGTAAAATTTTTCCTCTTAAGCATTGTGCCATCTAATGCTATTCAACACATAGAGAGATTTCCAACGATGCAAGAATCACGTCAATTAGAGTTTGTATGCAAAAGTTATGCCACTCAAAAGTTGACCTTCCTCTTTTCACACCTATAGTTTGGGAGGATGTTGTGTCAACCCCCATTATTCATGGAAAAGGGGCTAGAAATGTGTTCGTGATGTAAAATAATATACAAGAGTCTAATTTTTAACTCTAGTTAAGATTTTATGTAGTCACACTTAACCACTAGTAGGTTATCGGGCTGTGTTATAACCAAGCCACTAGGAGGAACATGTATTCCATTATTTTTGAGAGAATTTTGTTTCATAGTTGAGAAAAGATATCTCAGAGAGATAGGAAGTAGATCATATAGAGAGTATCTATGGACTGTAGTAGCCCACGGGCCACAAACATTAGTTCTTTGTATTTTCAGCCATATTTCCAAACAAAGAAAGAGAGCGAAGCGACCTCACCTTCCAGTTGGGTTTTCTCCTAAAAGGGTTTCACAGAGAGCATATATTGTGCATTATGTGTGTGTGTACTTATTTTTTCATTCTCTAATTTTCTACTTGATTTATTTTTACATGCATGCACTAATTACAATTAATTTTACAGATCTAGAAATTAAATAAAATTGTAATAGTGTAGAATCTCAATTTTTTAATATAATATTATTAGATCCGTTGTGACGAACTATAAAGTGGAATATCAATGGAAGTTCATGGATCATCAATACATGGAAATGTAGGCGCATGTGACTTTGGTGGACTTGCATAATGGTAGATCAATCGAAGGGGTGTTCATGTCATGAACCTGAACAAAGGGGTACACTCGCACAACACACAGTGGATCAAATCAACTTGTGAAGGGGCATGCAATAAATAAATGAATGAACATTGACACATATAGGTAAAGGATTGTTAGGACCTTAAGTTGGCACCATAACAAAACAAAAACCCATGATGATCCTTGGTGACTTATAGATTGTGCACACCAAACCCCTGAAATGTGATGGGTGTGGAGCATGGGCACGATACATTGGATACATGGGCTAGGCGTTGGGTAGATTGGCGGGATGTAGTGGACTCGTGGGCATCATGTAGAGTGCACAACATAAAGGCGAGTGCTATGGGAATTCTTACAATAAGGCGGGGTAGCCAGGCACCGATAAGCGGATTGTGAATGAGTTGATGATAAGCAAGTGTGTTGAATTGTTGGGTGACATTAGCACACGATGAGTTCCATAGAAGAGTTGGGTGGAGGGCATTAGTGATATGTGCATGATGGGCATGCAAGACTGGGTGACATGAGAAATAGCCGACATGATGTACAAAATAGGAAAGGGTGAGTTTGATGAAGCAAGCGACACGATGACGTGTGATACATGGTGTGGACACATTCTCCCTAGCCACCTAATGGGGTGTTATGTACCAAACATGCTAGGATGTCTAAACAACAAGGGGCACACATGCATGATATGATGGGTTGACTCGACATGAGAAGGGATATCACCCCAAACAAATGATTAGGTAGCGACTCATATTAATAAAAGGAAGACAAATGAGTTGGAGATCATAAAAAAGCTTGCTCAATAAGAAGAACAAGAATCGTAGAGTAGGGCACATGTCAGAAGAAGGAAACACAACAAAAGTGAAGTCACAGGAAAGTGAGGCTTTCATTGTTTGGACCTCCACACCCTACAAAATTTATTAATAATAAAAAATGAAGCTAGCCTAATTACAAGGAGATAACTATAATTTTAAATGAGGTGAGTCAAATTGCACATGTTCTATATCCAAAAGAGTTAAAATGTATTACAATTAAAGCATAAAAAAAGACACATTATTACAATCTAACACGTTCATTATTTGAAAGCTTTGAAATTTAAATTAATGTATCAAAATTATATCGAATTATCTTATATATTAATCTCGATATATATTTAAAATTTAAACTTTCTATATATAATAATATATATAAATATATAATTAAAATTCACATTGTATCAAATTAAAAAAGCCTTATTACATATGGAATTATTTAAAAGAATTAACGTATCAAATTTGAAAACATGGTTTTCAAAGCATTAAAATATTAATATTAATGTATCTTTTCAAAATTAAAAGAAATGCATATGTGTGGGATTATAGAGGAAGATTTGAAACTATCATTCTGTAGATATCTGCACTTCACAGAATTTATTAATAATAAAATAACCATTAGTGTTGTGTGATACCCTGGAAGAAGATTTCAAACTTTCGTTGTGCAGGCCTCTAGACTCCACAAAATTTATTAATAATAAAAAATCAAGCATGCCTAATTACATAGAGATAACCATAATAATAGTGAGGCATGTCAAATTTCATGTGAACTAACTCCAAAATAGTTAAACAATAGTACAATTAAAATATTGAAAGAAAAACATTATTTGAAAGCAATAAAATAAAATTAATGTATTAAAGTTAAATCTAATTATCTATATGCTAATTTATATATTTAATAATTAATATATATATATATATATATATATATATATATATATATATATATATATATATATATATATATATATATTATTTTTTCAATTAAAATTATCCTCACATCAAAATTAAAAAGAAAAACATTAAAACATAAAACTAAAAGCATGATTTTCAAAGCATTAGAATATTAATATTAGCATATATTTTCAAAATTAACACAAATTCATATTTGCAGGTCTGTGGAGGAAGTCCATTACACGGAGGACAATTTCAAGCTTTCATTGTATGAAAATCTGCACTCTGCGCAATCTATTAATAACAAAAATGAAGCTGGCATAATTACTTACACATAACCATAATAATAAATGAGGTGACTCAAATTCCACCTATTCTAACTCCAAAGGAGTTAAAATGCATTACATTTAAAAATTAAAAGACAAACACATTATTACAAACTACCACATTCCCTATGTTATGCAACTATCTCACAAAAGGATAGATCGACGACCTAAATAGTATCCTCTTCGAAGGGGAAACCTCCTTTACATTACATAAATGAACAATTCATAGATGATTCAAATGATAATACTTCCTTTGTATATATAGGAGTCTAAGGAGTCACAATATAATCATATCCTACATAATAATAATAATGTAAGGGAACAACAATAACAATAGTGGGATTCTATGGGGCACAACAAGCACAACATGAGGGATACATGGGCACAATAATAACAACATGAGGGATACATGGGAACAACAATTACAATATGGGTCTACACTAATAACAATAAGGGCAATACACTATTATTATAGGGACATAACATGCTGCTCTCCTTCAAAAAAGTGTTGTTTTCAATCCCTAAGTAGTTTCTGATGCTTCTGTATAAAATGGTCACTCTCCCATGTCACATCTTCAGTGGGTAATTTCTTCCACTTAATGAGATACTCTAAAATTAATCGATTTCTTAGTTGTCGGGTTCTTGTTTCTGTGACTGCTTCATGATCAAATGTGATTTTTCCTTCTTTGTCAAGTTTTGGAAACATTGTTTGAACTTGGACCTTATCACCAATAAAATTATTTAAGCATGAAATATGGAAAACTAGGTGTACTTCGGAAGATGAAGGTAGCTCCCATTTGTATGCCATAGTACCAATCTTTTGCAACACACTATAAGGAACATAATACTTGGTTGATGATTTATTATCCTTCTTAGCTTAGTTGTGGGAGATTTATTTCTATGGTTGTAGTCGTAAAAATACCCAGTCACTTGCATCAAAACTTCTTTAACTGTGACATTTATCTTCATGTTTTTTCATTTGATTTTGCGCCAGAGTGAGGTTATCCTTTAAGAGTTGGAGAACTTGTTGTTGATGATCGATGTGATTTCCACTACTTGAACCTTAGGCTTTTCTCTTAAATATGATGTGATGGATGGTGGATGATATCCATAAAGTGCCATAAATGGGGTATTTTTTGGTGTAGTATGTAAGGAAGTGGTATACCACCATTCAGCTAGAAGTAACCACTTGACCCATTATGTTTGTTTATCCGATACAAAGATGAAGATTTCCTTCCAAACATTTGTTCACTATGTCAATTTGCTAGTTGAGTACCAAGACAAGAAAATAATTCTGTCCAAAAATTTCGAGTGAAAATGGGATCTCTGTCACTTACAATAATCCTTTGGTTTTCGTGTAGCTTTTGAATTGTTTCCATAAATGTAGTAGAAACTGTACTTGCCTTAAAAGGATGAGATGATGCAAAAAACTCTGCATACATGGTAAGTATATCAACTACCACCATGTTATGAAACTAGCTCACAAAAAGATAGAACAGAGAGATCAATGCCTTAGAATTCGACCCCTTCGAGGGGGCAACCTCCTTTACATTACACAAATGAACAATTCTTCGATGATTCAAATGACAAAACCTCATTTCTATATATAGGAGTCTAAGGAGTCACAAGATAACCCAGCCGACCTAACAATAATAATATAAAGCCACAAAATAACAATAGAGAGATTCTATGGGCCACAGTAATAACAATATGGGGACAATAGGGGCACAACAATATTAATAAGGGATACAACTACAATAGTAGTAGGGTAATCACTAGTATTATAGGGACATAACATGCCCCTCTCCTTTAAAAAAGTGTTGTCCCTCAACGCTTGAGTAGTTTTGGATGTTTCTGTATAAAATTCTCATCCTCCCATGTGGAATATTCAGCGGATAAGTTCTTCCACTTGATGAGATACTCCGAAATTGATCGATTTCGTAGCTTTCGAGTTCTTGTTTCTGTGACTGCTTCCAATTCCAATATAATTTTTCCTTCCTCGTCAAGTTCTGGCAATATTGTTTGAACTGGGAGCTTGTCACCTATAATCTTCTTTAAACATGAAACATGGAAAACTAGGTGCACTCGAGAAGCTGCAGGAAGCTCTAATTTGTATGCCATCATACTAATCTTTTGCAACACCTTGTACGGACCATAATACTTTGGTGATAATTAATTATCCTTCTTAGCTTGCTTGAGGGACATTTGTTTATATGGTTGTAGCCGTAGCAATACCTAATCACCTACATCAAAACTTCTTTCGTTGTGATGTTGATTTACCTGTTATTTCATTCTATTATGTGCCAACATGAGGTTATCCTTTAAGAGTTGGAGGACTTGTTGTTGATGTTAGATGTGATGTTCCACTACTTGAACTTTAGAATTTTCTCTTAAATATGATGTGATGGATGGTGGCTGATATCCATAAAGTACCATAAATAGGGTCATTTTTGTTGTTGTATGGAAGGAAGTGTTATACCACCATTCAGCCAGAGGCAACCATTTGACCCATTGTGTTTGTTTATCAGATATAAAGCAATGAAGATATCCTTCAAAACATTTGTTTACTATCTCAGTTTGCCCATCAGATTGAGGATGATAAGATGAGCTATGAGCTAACTGAGTACCAAGACAAGAAAATAATTCTGTCCAAAAATTTCCAGTGCAAATGGGATCTCTGTCACTTATGATAATCTTTGGGTTTCCATGTAGCTTTTGAATTGTTTCCATAAATGCAATAGAAACTATACTGGATTTAAATGGATGTGATAATGCAAAAAAGTGTGCATACTTGGTAAGTCTGTCAACTACCACCATGATGACACTCTTTCCCTCAGACATGGGTAAACCTATGATAAAATCCATTGAAACCTCCTCCCAACGTTGGCTTGGAATGGATAAAGGTTGTAATAGACCCGGGTCTTAATTGTTTCAACTGTATTTTGTTGGCAAACCAACATTCCGCCACAAACTTTTGAATATCTGATTTAAGGCCATCCCAAAAAAATTCCTTCTTAACCCTGTGGTAAGTTTTTAAAAATCCTGAGTGCCCTCCTAAGGGAGAAGTGTGCAATTCCATAAAAATATTTTGTTTGAGTTGGGAATTCTTGCAGAGGTAGAACCGAATTTTGGACCATAACGAATCATTTTCCACCTAAATGTATCAGATGTACTGGAATATTGTTGTAACTTTTGAATAAATTCCCACACTTCTTTGTCATTCTTTCATTCCTCCCTTGCTTCGTTTATCCAATCTAGTTGGATAATAGAAATGGCTCACAACAATGCTTCCACATCCTCATCCTTTCTTGCAAGTGCATTTTCCATAACATTTTGCTTCCCTTTTTTGTAGATGATTTCAAAGTCATAACCCAACATCTTTCTGACCCATTTTTGTTGCTCTTCAGAGGATCATCTTTGTTCTAAAAAGTATTTAAGGCTCTCATGATCCGTTTTTACCTTGAAGTGTCTTTCCATTAGGTAGGGTCACCATTTCTTAAGTGCATGTACTATTGCCAACATTTCCTTCTCATAAATAGCTCTGTGTAAATACTTTCCCTTGATTGGACGACTTTTCAAAGAAATGGGTCTTTCATCTTGCATTAAAAGAGCACCAATTCCATTTCCTGAAGCATCACATTCCACAATAAAGGTTTTTGTGAAGTTTGGTGTAGCTAAGACCAGTGCTTGGCACATTGACTCTTTAAGATGTTTGAAAGCCTTTATTGCTTCTGGAGTCCATGAAAATGCATCTTTATTCAATAATGTTGTTAGAGGTGCTGCTATTCTCCCATAATTCTTAACAAACTTGTGATAATACCCTGTCAACCCTTGAAATCCTCGCAGGTGCTTTATGGATGTGGGGATTTTCCATTCCTTAATGGCTTTAATTTTGCTAGGGTCTACCTTAACACCTTCATGAGATACAATATGACCCAGATATTCCATCTCTTGTGCTCCAAAGAAACATTTGGAGCTTTTTTCATATAATTATTTTTGCTCCAATAGTTGTAGCACCCTGTCAACATGTTCAACATGATCCTTCCAAGATTTGTTGTAGATTAGTAAATCATCAAAAAATACTAACACAAATTTTTTAAGGAAGGGTTTGAAAATGGAATTCATCAAACCTTGAAATGTAGAAGGTGCATTAGTAAGGCCAAAAGGCATGACCAAAAATTCATAATGACCCTCATGAGTTCTAAATGTTGTTTTTCGAATGTCTTCAGTCTTCATTCTGATTTGATGATATCCTGAACGAAGATCCAACTTGGTGAAGTAAATTGATCCATGCAATTCATCCAGTAATTCATCAATGACAGGAATGGGAAACTTATCTTTAATAGTGGGCTTGTTGAGCTCCCTATAATCCGGACACATGCGCCATGATCCAACCTTCTTGTGCACCAATACTACTGGAGCAGAGAAAGAACTTTGACTCGATTGAATTATAACAGCCTCTAGCATTTCTGCAACCATACGTTGAATTTCACTCTTTTGGACATAGGGATATCTGTACGGCCTGATGTTTGGAGGAACACTTCCTGGAATCAGATGGATAGCATGATCATGATCACGCATAGGTGGGAGACCTTTGGGAGTCTCAAATACCTTGGAATGATTGTCCAGGAATTTTTGGAGATCTGGAGAAATAGATGATTCCGATGTGGAAACATCTAGCGAACATAATTGTGCAATTACACCTCTTTGTTCCTTTTTTAGAAGCTTCGTCATACCATTAGAGCTGATTATCTTTCCTGGTTTCCCTGCAATGCCCTTGAATTCAACTTCCTTTCCTTCCATAGAAAATTTGATGAAAAGTTCTCGAAAATTAAAAGCTATTGTACACAAGGATTGTAGCCATTGGACTCCTAGTACAACATCAACACCTCCCATTGGAATAAAGCATTGGGCTAGTCAATACATATTCTCCCATGGATAGCTTGATATTATGGCACTTTACGGAGCAATTTATTGTTCTTCCATTTGCAATCATCACTTGACACTCTGGTGCTGGATATAGGAAGCAATTCAATTCTTTTTCTACCTTACAATGAATAAAATTGTGAGTGCTTCCTGAATCAATCAACACTATTACCTTTTTCTTCTTGATTTGTCCTTCTATCTTGATGGTTTGAGGAGTGGTAATTCCCACCAATGCACTACAAGATATGGTTGGATTCATTTGTTCTTCATCTAGGCTTTGTTCCTGGAGTATATCCTCTTCTTTTGAACTTTCTTTCTCCTTTTCTTCTTCCTCTTCACAATCTATGTAGAATAATTTCTTCTCAGCACACTTATGACCTTTAGTGTATTTGCTATCACAACTGTAACAAAGCCTTTTTACTCTTTTTTCTTCCAATTTTTGTGGTGTCAACCTTATAGGTTGTGGAAGAGACTAGGGGCAACAACACTTCCATCTTTATAGTTGTGAGTGGTATGCTTCCTGGTTGCCATAATTTTGCTTTTTATTTTTCTTGCTAACCTGAATGCCTTCTCTAATGAATCAGGTTCCCAAAGGCGAACATCATGTTGGATATTATCCTTTAAAGACCCTATGAACACATCAATCCTATGCTCCTCTGGAATATCTTTTACCCTTATGTTCAATTTTTGGAACTCTCAATGTGCTCCATTATTGAACCCTTTTGTTTGAGACTTATCAATTGGCTAAAAAAAGTGTTTCTTTTTGTATCCTCATAATGTGGCATCAATTCTTCCGTAAAAATTGCCCAAGTGATAAATTGTTTACGAGAGCAAAGCCATTGATACCATACAAACTGATTTGGTTCCAAATATAAAGTTGCCATACGTACCTTTTGTGTGTTTTGCACATTATTGAGATCGGAAAATTGCTCCATCTGTAATATCCATGTTGCAGGATCCTTTCCATCAAACTTCCTCATATCGATTTTTGGAATATGATGGGTCTTTGATCCCACATTAGAGTCTATGGAATCATGATTAACATTTCTTTTGTTCGAATCATAGAATTAAGCCTTAATTAATAATTCAAATCTCTGACCATTCAAATTTCTATGTCAAATATCTATTTGAAGTAGGTGAAAATTAATGTTTAGTAGTTTGTTCCAGATGGAAGTGTTTAGGAGAAGTGTCAGACAACGAGAATGTGTGCACAGGTGTGGAAGTATACATATAATTTTTCTCTACACATATCACTCTTCCACACATCTTTTATTCCAGAGACTTCAAATTTAAAATATTTTCACCATGTGGAGTCCAGTTATGAAACTGATTTTAAAATGTGAATTTAAGATTAGTTATGAAGTTATGAGATTAGTTTTAAAGTGTAAATTTTTAGTGTAGCATGAAACAATAGAAAATTAAGTTATGATATATTTAAAACTGAAATTAAACTATAGAAAAGCAGTGTTTTATGTTATCAAAGCCTCATTTAAATGCTTGTAAAACATGTCATTCAATGTAAGTTGAAATGTATTTTTGTACATGTTAGAAACTTTGGTTATTGCAATCTGCAATGAGGAAGACTTGCTACTAATCCCTTTGCACATTCTTGATTTGTGTACAATCAGTAATCATTACAAAATGCTTTAGAGAAAATTCTACTAAGCACTGGAATAGTGTCTTGATTATGGGTCAATTCACTCAATAAACACTTATGGAGCCCTATCATTACCCAAGGCTCCAGAATAAATGCTAATAAGCACTAGAATGATGAATTGAGTATGGGTTGATTCGCTCAATAAACATTGAAAAGACTCAATAAATCCATGTTATGAAAGCCTCATTTAAATGCTTTTAAAGCATGTCATTCAATGTAAGTTGAAATGTATTTTCGTACATGTTAGAAACTTTGGTTATTGCAATCTGTTATGAGGAAGACTTGCTACTAATCCCTTTGCACATTCTTGATTTGTGTACAATCAGTAATCATTACAAAATGCTTTAGTGTAAATTGTACTAAGCATTGGAATAGTGTCTTGATTATGGGTCAATTCACTCAATAAACACTTATGGAGCCCTATCATTACCCAAGGCTCCAGAATAAATGCTAATAAGCAGTAGAATGATGAATTGAGTATGGGTTGATTCGCTCAATAAACATTGAAAAGACTCAATAAATCCATGTCAAATGACGTGAAAATTAACATCTTGTAGTATGAAAAGTCATGACATATCGCCCAAAACAAGGAAAGATGGCAATTGTAATACAAGATTTATGGATTCTTATCTGGCCAAAATAAGTGACAGGTATTAGTGCACCACGATAGCCACATGATACTTAGTGATTCTTTTTCAACACAAATTCATAGTGTATCATTTAGAATCACAAGACATGGATAATTATGTCATTTAACAACAGAATTAATGCAGGTCATTTAACTATAAACCATCAATTTTATGGTATTTGACACACATGAAATATCACATAAACTTAATCATTCTTCCACGTTGTAGATTAACGACTATTAACAAATTAATTAAGGCTTAGTTCTATGGTTAACAAAAGATTCACAAACAATAAATGTAAGTATAGCTCCTAAACGTATATATAGACAATATAAGAGATATGATACTACAAGTGGTAATTAATTGACATGTAATCAACACATCATCAGAGTGCTTAATAGAATTTATTCTAATGCGTTATATAATGGTTACTAGTTTTAAAAATATAAAAAAGGTGTAGAGGACTCCACACATAGTATTAAAAAAATAATCAAGGCTTAGTCCTACTATTAACAAAAGCTCTATTGTGTAAATGTAAGACTTTTCATCATCTATTTGGAAAATCGATCCACAATTAGGAAATCGTTCAAGTTCTTAATAGAATTTACTTTGACGCATAGTGTAATGATTACTAGTTGTAAACAAATCCAGAAGGTCATATCCATCCATATTATAAAATAGTTTTTTGGCATTTATTAGGCAAATTGACGTCTAAGTAGGACACTATTCAGGTGTGTAATAGAATTTACTTGTTATAAACAAATCAAGAAGCTATAGAAGGATCCACAACCAACATCCATTGTAGCAAATTGAAATGATGTGTAGACCCGCTCCACACATTTCTTTCACACACTGCCCTGTTCCATGAGAACACTTTGGCAAAATGTTACCTAGAATCAATCAAACTCCTATAGCGTGAATTATCGAATATCAAAAAATTAATTAAGACTTAATACTACAATTAAGAGAATCTTTCCTACGGGTACTTGTAAGTCTTTTCAAAGTTTATTCAATGAATTAATGTGTAATCAATACATCATTCAAGTTCTTAATAGCATATTAAAAAATCAATTAAGGATTAATCCTATGGTTAACAAAATATCCTTTCTCGATAAATGTAATTCTTTTCGGCATTTATTCAGTGAATCAACACACAGTGAGGACATTGTTTAAGTGCTTAATAGCATTTTCTCTAGTGCATTGTGTAATGATTACAGGTTCCACACACATTAAGAAAGTCATATCCATCCATATTATAAAATAGCATTTTCGACATTTATTTAGCAAATCAATGAATAATTAGGATAACATTATTTTAATAGAATTTACTAGTTGTAAACAAATCAAGGATCTGTAAAGGACTCCACGATTAGTGTTCATCATAGCAAATTGAAAGGATGTGTGGACCCCCTCTACACACTACCCTATTTCGTTGCAATGTTTTACTGAAATGTTTTACTTAAATTTCGAGCGAAAACCCTTGTTGGATGCAAAATTTAATTCCTCATCCAAGGAGTAGCCATGTTTCATACTTTCGATGGACCCTGCTACACAAAAAATGATAAATACATGAAAAACATGATTGCAATCACTTTTTTTCATGTATTTCTCATTTTCTAGTCATAAGAGTATGCAACATGGGTACTCCTTGGATGAGGAATTAAATTTTGCATCCAACGAGTACTCTTGCTCTAAATTTGAGTAAAACCTTAGGGATATAAGTTCAAAATATGAGTTGAAAAAGTAGTTTTATTATTATGTTTTATCTTTTTACCTTTTTACTACAAAAATGATGAATCATCCCCCATGGTTGATATCATCATCTTGAATCCTATTGGTTCTTATAAATTTTATTTTGGCTGGACATTTTTTTAGGAGGCCGATTTTAGACCTCAAAATTCCCCTAATGATCATAAATCCAACTACATTAAATCAAAAATAAACATCGAAACTGAAATAAATGCATTAAGTGCAAGCATTCAAATAGAACTACACTCAAACCAATGCATTTATTGCAATCAATAAGATAGGATTAGAAGCCAACATGTATACAAAAATCAATGCATTTAGTGAAATTAATCAAATAGGATTAGAAACCAACATCTAGATAGAAACTAATACATCTAGTGAATGCAATCAAATAAGATTAGAAATCAACATCCACACTGAAATCAATAAATCCAGTGTAATGAATGAAATAGGATTAGGAATAAACATCTACATTGAAGTCAATGCATCTATTTCAGTGAATAACATTGTATATCCCTCTCTCTCTCTCTCCATATCTATCTATATCTCCATCCCTCCCTCTACGTCTCTCTCTCTCTCTTCTTCCATTTCTCCCGTGTCGATCTATATCCCTCCATCTATCCTTCTTTGTCTCTCTATGTCAGCCCCCAAATATACATACTCTCTCTCTCCATATTTATATATCTCTCTTTCCCTCCTTATTCCTCTTCCCCCAATCTTCCCCTTCTCTTTATCTCTCTTACGTTCTCTCCCTCTCTCTCTTTCTCTTCCTTCCCACTCTCCTATATCCCTTACTCTCTCTCCATTTCTCCCTTGTGACTCCCTCTCTCTCTCTCTCCTTAGAAAAAAGACACAAAGCTTAACAACCTAAAGTGTGGGAACACCATTTCTAGTGGTTTAAGTTCAAGTTTGAGTCCTTCTGTGTCTCACTAATTACAATTAATTATTATAGTTAGTATGCTCCTGGGGTAAGACCAAGTTTATTGTATAAATAAATAACCCAACAGTTTTACCTCCTACATTTAGGTTTGAGATTTAGAGTATTTCTTTTGCTGATTCACTTATTGTTGAGAGATCTTTCATTCGGATTGTAGTACACAATAGATTCGCCGCTAGAGTATGGTCACCCTAGACAAACTTTTGATGATGATTGTCTTTTTTCATGCATGTAGGTCCCTCTTATCTCTTCGGGTCTATTGCTAGCTATGACTATTGATATGTATTGTATGCTAAAACTTACTCTGGTATTAATGATGTTGGTGGTACTACTGCTTGAATTCCTAATATGTCTACTTTTCTTCTATTCTAGTTGTCTCTCTATTGTTATAGTGAGAAGTGCCTTTATGTTATTATGATTGTATCTTTGTTATTCTGGTGTGATAAATAGCCATTGGACATATTTTTTTTTATTATGGTACAATGAGGAGGATGGATTGAACCTTCATAGGCAGAGGGTTAAGATTCAGATTTCAACAGGGGAAATTTGAGGGTAAAGATTCGTGTTGCAATAGGAGTAAAGTTTGCAAACAATAAGCAACAAAAGCAAGCTTGAGCTTTAGTTGTTCTGTAGTTGTGGTAAAATTGTGTTGTTACATAGTTGTAGTAAACCTAATAGATGGATAACATGCTCTGGTTACACGACACCATATTATTTAGGCTATGAGATGATAGGGAAATGGAATAGAATATATGTGAACTTAAATGTTTCTAAATTAATGCTAACTCCAAACTAGCATTAAAATAACATTGTTTGAAATCCAGAACTTCAAAAATATATTTACACTACGAGATGATAGGGAAATGGAATAGAATACATTGAACTTAAATGTTTCCAAATTAATGCTAAGTCCAAACTAGCATTAAATAACATTGATGGAAATCCAAAACTTCAAAAATATTTATCTTAAGTTTTAATAAAAACCAAGGAAATCATACAATCTTTCCTGTAATAAGAGGTCGGAACAGAAACTTAGGATAAAAATTTGTTCAACGCAATATTTTTATTAAAATATTGGTTAAAACCATGGAATACAATGGTATATCAAAAGAAATAATGTTAGATAAATTCCAATCGAATGTTATAGTCCCTGCACTGCCGGAGGCAGGGACTAATAACAATATGTATATACCACAGCTTCTACTATCTATAACATAAAGAGGGAATAAATGTTCTAGGTAATATCCTATAAATTTCATACTTGAAGCATATATAGTCTTTGATATCTAATCGAATATTTAATAGCTAAAGAATGTTTGTAGTAAAGAATATTGGAAATTATCTTAACAAACAAATTTCAAATTTAGATATAATGTAGTGCTTTTTTCTATATGTAAATTTATTTAAATATTTATTACCAATTTTATTTTTGGAAATGATCAAAGAAATTTGTCAATGATCATTCACTAATGAAAACTTAAAGTGGAGTACTATAAATTAACATATATCATCCCTCAACACCATTTTTTCACTAGAGATTTCCAACTTTTGTAGTATATCATTATGCACATTCCATCACAATGTGTCTTCGATTCGAGTATTGACATTACCATAAATTATATTATTGTAAAATTTTATTTTTATTGTAACATATGTTTACATCTAGTTGGTTTTCTACATTATATTTACCAACTTAGATCCATTTTATCCCCAAATCTATCAAGCGTTGAGAGGAATCAAATATCTCAAGGTGCAAATCTCTTTTTTAAGCATGAAACTTGAAGACAAGATTGCAGCTCAAGAGATTTGATCGCTCTCAGTGCTTGATAGATCTAGGGCTAAAATGGAATTAGGTTGGTTTCAGTAGTGTGCGTCCATAGACAATTTGTTGAGCATCTAATTATTCTTATCATTTTAAATAATTTGAATATGTCTAAGATTAATATGTTCATTTTAATTTTAAATTTTATGAGTTACCTCAACTTCTTGATATGATAGACTATTAATGACTTGCATAATGAAAAATGATGAAATACCAAATTTGAATGCAAAGAGACAATGTAACAATATTGAATGATAGAAAATGTGAATAATAAGAATGTAGTCAATTACATATAGTCTTCATTATGATCAATCTCAAACTATTTTATTTTATTGTTCTTATTGTCACACCTATTAGTTTTTCTATTTTTACATATGGATCATATGAAAAGTGTGCTTGAAATCGTAGATCATTCAAATCTTTAATTCAAGCTATTGTAGTAAATTCCATACCTTATCTCTCTTGCTTTCCAATATTAATAGTAGCTTTCTCCAAAGCCAATCATTGTGACTTATGGAGTGTAAAACCCAAGATAGGTTTCAATGATAGTTTCTTTCTATTACCGTGTTTGAATGCAAAGTGACTAACAGTATTGAATGATGGAAAATGGGAATAATAAGAATGTATCCAAATAAAAATAGTTTACATTTCGAAGAAGAAAATATTTCAAGTATGTGAACTTTTTTTTTTGGTAAGCTTGGTAGGACTACATCTTCATCATGTCCAACTTCTCACCCCAATCAAGGGGATAGCACAAGATTTTAACCCAAGACTTCTGGTTCGTTGAGACTTCATTTCCATGACCATTGCCAATTGAGCTATCACAAGTGGACAAGTAAGTGAACATTTTATTTAAGATTAAGACTCAAGTATTTATTTATGTTTGAATTATTTAACACAAAAATCAATGCATGTCATCAATAATTTTTAGGTACTTATACTAAAATCAATGCACACTATTGATCTAATTACTCTGAAATTAATGTACATCATAGTTGTGGCTACATTGAAACAAAAATCAACATATACACTAAAATAAATGCATCTATTGCAAATAATAAAATAAAATTAGAAATCAGTAAGTAAATTGAAATCAATGCATCTAGTGCAAGCAATGAAATGATATTAGAAATCAACTACACTAAAATCAATGCATCTAGTATAATTAGTGAAATAGGATCAGGAATCAACATTTACACTGAAATGCATCTATTTTAGTGAATAACATTGTATCTCCCCATCCCCCTCTCCACCACCGCCCCCCCCCCCCCCCCCCCCCAACCTCGACTCTCTCTTCTTCCCTCTCTCTCCCTTTCCATCCATATCTATATCTCCCTAGATATCTCTTTATTTTCCTCTTTATCTCACTTGAAAAACACACACACACACTCTCCATATCCATCTCTCTCTACCTCCCTCCCTCTCTCTGGCTCTCTCTTCTCCCGTCTCTCACCCCTCCATCTATATCTCTATCTCCCTCCATCTCTCCCTTATCTCTCTATCCCTCCCCGCAAACATACAAACTCTCTCTTCATATATATCTATTTATCTCTCCTTCCCTCTTCCTCTCTCCCTCTCTCTATTCTCCTTCTCTCCATCTCTCTATCCCTTCTCTCCCTCTCTTTGTTTCTTTCTCTTCCCTCAATGCACAGCATTAATAATATGTTGTGTACTTACATTGAAATCAATGCACACTACTTATCTAATTACTTTGAAATTAGTATACCATTAGGGGAATTTTAAAGTCTAAAATGGGCCTCCTAAGGAAATTATCAAATAATAGTGGAAATAATAAAATAATACTATATTACATCATCAAATTTCAGAGGAAAAAATAATAAAACTATTTTTTCAACTCATATTTTATCTCCCTAAGGTTTTACTGAAATTTTGACCAGAAACACTCGTTGGATGCAAAATTTAATTCCTCATCCAAGGGGTACCCATGTTCCATACTTTCAATGGACCCTGCTACACAAAAAATTAGAAATACATGAAAAAATGATTGCAATTACATTTTTTCATGTATTTGTCATTTTCATGTCACAAGGTCCATCAAAAGTATGCAACATGGGTACTCCTTGGATGAGGAATTACATTTTTCATCCAACGAGTACTCCCGCTCTAAATTTGAGTAAAACCTTAGGGAGATAAGTTGAAAATACGAGTTCAAAAAATAGTTTTATTATTTTATTACTTTTTTACTTTCTTACTCCAAAAATGGTGAATCATCCCCCATGGTTGACGTCATCATCTTGAATCCTATTGGTTCTTATAAATTTTATTTTGGTTGTACATTTTTCTTAGGAGGCCCATTTTAGACCTCAAAATTCCTCTAATGATCATACATCCAACTACATCAAATCAATAATAAACATCAAAACTGAAATAAGTGCATTAAGTACAAGTATTTAAATAGAACTACACTCAAACCAATGCATCTAGTGCAATCAATAAAATAGGATTAGAAACCAACATGTAGACTTAAATCAATGCATCTAGTGCAATTAATCAAATAGGATTAGAAATCAACATGTACATAGAAACTAATACATCTAGTGCAACCAATCAAATAATATTAGAAATCAACAACTATAATGAAATCAATAAATCCAATGTAATCAATCAAATAGGATTAGGAATAAACATATACATTGAAATAAATGCATCTATTTCAGTGAATAACATTTTATCTCCCCCTCCCTCTCACCCCCATCTCTCTCTCTCTCTCTCTCTCTCTCTCTCTTCTTCCATTTCTCCCTCGTCCATCTATCGCCCTCCATCTATCCTTCTTTGTATCTCTATATCACCCCCAAAACATACACACACTCTCTCTCCATATTTCTATATCTCTCTTTCCCTCCTTAGTCCTCTTCCCCTTCTCTCTATCTCTCTTATGTTCTCTCCCTCTCTCTATTTCTCTTCCCTCCCACTCTCCTCTATCCCTTACTCTCTCTCCATTTCTCCCTTGTGACTCCCTCTCTCCCTCTCTCCACCTTTCCCCCTATGTATTTATCTTTCCTTCCCTCTCTCTCCCCATACAACTCCATTGATATCTCTACTACTCTCTCCTTCTCTCTCTCACGTCTCCTCTCCATTCCTTCCTCTCTCTCCCTTTCTCTCCCACCTCCCTATGTCTCTCCCCCTCATTATATTTTTTCTCTCTCCACCGTCCAACTTTGTCACTATCCCCCCTTACATTTTACATTATATTACACTTTTCATTTTACAAATAACATCTTACATCTTAATTACTTACTTACATTACACCTACACATCTCCCCTATACATATATGTATTTTTCCTGATATTTAAAAATTGTTGACATACATACATACTTACTTACATTATACACATTTCCCCTATACATATATATATTTTTCTTCACATTTAAAAATGTTGACAAACTTACTTACTTATATTACACACAACTCCCGTATACTCAGTTGTAGAGTGCCTCTCATGACAATTACTTGTATGTTCCTATCATTAATATGTTTACATGTTTTTTCAATGATTGTAAGAGGTAATTATGTTCCTAGTATAAGGATGGAAAGAATATGTATGACTAGGGGTACCCAACTACAAAAACATATTTGAAATGAAGAGATAAACTAAGTTGTTAGTGAAGATAATCTAAATGGAATTCTTGAATATCATTATGATATAGAGGCAAAAATTGTTTCTTTAGCATTGAATACAGTTCAAGATGCAAGTTCAACTAAAAGGATCAATGCTATTATAGGTTAGAAAAAATAAAATATGTTGTAGACAATTAATAATGTTGAATTCGATGGATATTTGATAAGGGACACTAGAAATGGGTACTTTTAAGGTGTTAATAAGTTTTGCAAAGAGTGTTAAGGTGTTATGAAACTTGTTTATTTCAAATAAGGGATGTTACCACTCATTGATATGGCTTAATGTGTGGAATCCTCCCACAATCAAAATATGCTAGCTTCTAGTTTCACCCATGTGACACAAGTACTCTTGAAGTGATATCACCTACCCCTCCCCTTATCTCTCTAAGAACATTTAAGGTCGTTCCTCATAACTGCAAATCTCCACTCTTTCCTAAGCATTTCATGAATCATTCACTTTGTTACTTTAAATTTACTTCAATGCAACTTGAAACATGCATGTGATATTGTTTTCTCACTAATGAGGGAGATCATGGTCCTCAAGAAATTTATTATATTTCCTAATTAGGATTTGAGTAACACTTAACAAAACTCACCTACATTTCTTTTTAATCAATAAGACAAAAGTCTTAATTAGAAATCCACCAAAAGGAGAGGTATGAGAAGATGGAAACATGCAGGATCATGCAAAATGGCCACATGCAAATACATTGAGAAGAAAGGGATGGGCAATGACACCTTGTTGAGCTTCTTCAAAAAGAATGATTTCAAAATTGAAGAGTCTATAATGACCCTTTGTAAGCTAGCTATAAAATATTTCAATTCCATAGGCTATCATTCTTATGAGAGGATCATGACTATTCCTTCCTATGAAGGAAACAAAATCAGAGAAATGGAGCCTAACAAAATCAATGGAAGCATGAGGAAATGATTCTATGAAGTTTTAACTATTTTTAATTGTATGTATGTTTGTCACCACAGGGTACAAGAACAATTATATTTTTTCTTAAACACCATGTAGAAAGGAGTTGGCCCCTTAATTTTTTTAATCTAATTTAAACTCTAAGAAGATTGAATTGAAAAATAAAAATAAAAATATGATAATATTAGTTTCCTCAAAAGTAACTAAACATAGTATTTCAAGTGGTTTGGTGAACAATTTGTTTCCCCCGCTTGTATGGATTCAAGTCTTTGAATATATTTTGTAAGCCCATTTGTGGAATCTATAAAAGAGTTGTATTTGTTTGGTAGCTGAAGTTACTGATTCTCACTTCTCAATACAAATATTTACGAGTATAAAAATATTTAAATTTTAAATCATTATAATGGAAAGTAATTATAATAAGTCTGACCTCTTTTGTTTTTTTTGGACTTTAGAAAATATTTTGGCATAGCTCCTATTATCAGTTCAGGGAAAATTTTAAATTCTGGGCATCAATTTTTTAAAATTTGTCAAAAGTTGGGATGTTTATGGCTTTGTTTTTAGACCGAGAAGGTAGATATAGTTTCTTCAAATCACTGGTCCAATTGCTCCTGAACAATGCAACTCAAAGTGGGTCACGTGAGCAATTATTTACACTGCCTCTACTTAAACAAGTGCCAAATCTCAGAAATATCTTATCAGGATGGATGAGATGATGTGTCGGATAAGATCAACAAATTCATTGGCTTATTAGAGAGATTTAGCATTTGAACAGGGACCACATGTTGATGTTTTCTGGGCCAATTTCTAGAAGCGCGGCAGATGTTGCATTTTTTTTCAAAATAATCAGCATTAAAGGTGACGGAGGAGCTCAATAAACTTTTGGCATACAATCAAGCTCTCACAGATTTGAAAAATAATGGTGATAAGGAGAGACTTCCTCCAGGCATTGGATCTGTTTCTGTACTAGGTGGTGAGTATGACAGTGACCGAAAGATTGATGAGTTGAGGCAGCTTTATAGAACCTATGCAACTGAAGGATTTTCTAGTGGTCGCCTTGAGGACGATAAGGTTTCTGCATTGAACTAGCTGAAGAATAT
Organism: Pinus taeda; assembly: GCA_000404065.3. NCBI lineage: Eukaryota > Viridiplantae > Streptophyta > Pinopsida > Pinales > Pinaceae > Pinus > Pinus taeda. The sequence goes on from APFE031220327.1 coordinate 27,538, forward strand.
ATTTAGCTTAAGAAATCGTGAAACTGAGCAAATTATGTTGGAAATTACAACCAAGGTGTATCGAAGAAGACTTTCTCAGGTTGTTAGTGGGGGTGATTTAAAGGCTGCACCTAGCAAAGTAGTCTTTCTTCAAAATCTTTGTGATGAGCTGCGATTTGATCCATAGAAAGCTAGTGAAGTGCATGAAGATATATACAGGCAAAAAACTCCAGCAATGTGTTGCTGATGGCAATTTAAGTAATGAAGATGTAGCCGCATTACTGCGTTTGAGAGTGCTTCTGTGCATTCCACAGCGGATGGGCCACCTGCAATAGCTCTAGGTTTAAATCCACCTAATGTAGATATCATGAAAAAGCCCCCTCGAAGAAGTAATGGTTCTCTGGTTGATGCCTGGGTGCTTTTCCGTTACTTGGTTATTGGCCTGTATGTTGGCTTCGCAACAGTTGGTATATTTACGATATGGTATACTCATGAATCATTTTTGGGCATAAGTTTAGCAGGAGATGGTCATACACTTGTGAGCTTTTCCCAACTCCGGACATGGGACCAATGTTCCTCTTGGGAGGGGTTTAAGGTGTCTCCCTTCAAGGCAGGATCACATATTTTCTCCTTCAATGGTAATCCATGTGATTACTTCTCAACTGGCCAGGTTAAAGCTATGACCCTTTCCTTGTCTGTGCTAGTTGCAATTGAGATTTTCAATTCACTAAATGCATTATCAGAGGATGGAAGTCTTCTTGTAATGCTAGCATGGGTTAACTCTTGGCTCTTATTAACTATGTCTGTTTCATTCGGTCTCCACTTTTTGATTCTTTATGTGCCCTTCCTAGCACAAGTCTTTGGCATTGTACCCTTAAGCCTGAATGAGTGGATTTTGGTACTAGCTGTGTCATTACCAGTGATTCTCATTGATGATACATCGAAGTTCTTTGGGAAATATATGTCCAACAGAGGAAGAAATCTGAGGAATGTTTCACCACCCAGCAACAGCATAATCCGCAACTATGATAGCAAAAAGCTGCCAAAAGTGTTGAGAGGGTGTTGTTAGATGCATCCTGCAGTGGAACTGGTATCATTTGGAAAGATGAAAATGTCAAAAGCAAGTTGTTTCAAATAAAACAGCAGTTTCGTAGCGCGCTACGAAACTGCTGTAGGTGATGATTTAAACGCAGAACCAGCAGTTTGATATTATCAGCGGGAGTTTTTGAAAAGGAGACACCTATCCATCACTACAGCCTATAGCACATCAGAAACATGGCAGCGGTCAATACCTTGGGTTATTAAAGGCTTCAAACATGCTGTTGTATATTTGAGCAGATTGAGGAAAACAGGGACCGAGAAGCAGGGGACAGCACTTACTACTACTGGGCAGTTAGAGATTCTACGTTCAAAGTCAAGATGGAGTATTAAATATCCATCTTATCCAATTTGAAAGAATACCAGGTGTCAAAGAATGAGGAGTAGCCTCTATGGCATGGAAAAAGAATTAGAATCCTAGTTAATTTAGAACTGTTTAAAGTTCCAGTCAGCATTTCGTTTGTATTTAATAGTCAGTTAAATAGTTGATAGGTGTCATTAGGGATAAGGTTCGAGTTATTAAAATTCCCCTCATGCTGGAGGAGGAAACTCGAATTAGTTAGAATAAGGATTATATATAGCTGAGACAACAATGTAACAAGGGTTGGATATTTTATAAAAAACAGAGGACTGTTTTAGCTTATGTGTGAACAGAATTTCAATAATGCAAATGACTGCTTTTCTTCTCAGGATTCACAATGGATCTTCTTGTTCAAATGTGTGATGGTATATTTCTTTAATGTTCTTTAAACAATTTTACAAATGCATAATCACTCAGAATTCATTGACAATGCTATGACTTCCTGTATGCCTTTGCAAACTGTAGTTTCATGTGAGTTATGTTTGAACATTTAGATGTAAAGTGCCCTGATTTCTATGAAAAGATAGTGCTGTTGTTTACTGAGATATAAGTGACTCCATAAGCCCAATGGGTATCAAGCTAATATTTTGTCCAGCCATCATACTTGTTCATTGTATCATACAAGAGTTAGCCATCTTGTCATAGGTCAACAGTAATAATCTTTGAGAGAGCCCTCTCAGGCTAAAGAGGCTAAGCTTTAGCCAAAGTCTGGTTTGAAATAGTTACTTGAAGTTAAGCCTGGTCTGCAGCCTTCCAGTGCATGATTTTGAGATAACAGCTCCTAGGACAAATGTATGGAATATGTTGGAGGACATAATGGTTCATATTGAGTTGAGGGTGGTTGTAACAATGTTGTATGAGAATGTTATTTCCAAGCTTAAGACCCACTAAGGGATGGTCAGAAGAAATTAATCACAATATGAAAGTTAAGCAAGGATGTCCCTTATCCCTTACCCTTTTTGAAATTCACATTGATAAGCTTGAAGATTCTTTAGAAGATGTAGGATGTGTTTTCCCCACACGCATTGGAATCATCATAACTGTACTCCTTTATGTTGATGATATTATTATTTTGATAAGGAGCAATGTTGATCTTGGCAAGAAAAAAGAATCCTCCAATATTTTTGCTCCAATATGAGTATGATTGTTAACAATGACATGACTAAAGTCATGATAATCGAATACAAAATTATTACCTATGATATCGCAAGATTGACATACATCATTAGCTTAGTTGGAATTATAGCACCGAGAAATGGATAAATGGAGGATGGAAAACTTACTATGAGATTAAAAATCATTGGAAGTCAACAAATATTTGGATTTGGGATTAAAAAAGAGGTTCCTCTTTGATATTCTTGTATCTCTTATTATTTTATACGAATGTCATTTTTGGGGTTGTAGTATATCCAAAGAATCATGGAGGAAGATTGAGAAAATTAAAAAACATTTTATAGCCTATAACCTCAACATTAAAGGATATACACCCCGTCATATCCTCACGATTGAAGTTAGCCTACCCCTATAGAAAATATCATTATGACTAGACATAAAATATTGTTGTAGCGGTTACAACCACCCTCGAAAACTTTTCCCTAGCCTTGTTTTAGAGCCTCCCTTCCAATATTCACAGTAGCTTGCCTTCCTTCGTCAAGTTCACAAGCTTCAATGTCTTTCTTGCACAAAGGCAGCCCGTCAGTCATAGCTTGATCCATTCCCCTCACAAGTTGTTCACCCGGACTTGGTCCAGCTACAGGCTGAGCAACTTCCCCTTGAAAATTGTGTATTTCAGGAGGGTAACCATCTTTCCCTGCAGAAATTATGTAATCCTCTCTGGCAGCCTCCTGGGCTCCAAGATTGTGCAATCCTACCTACCAACACTCCTAGCAGGATTCGCACAAATTTCCCCAGAAAAGCTGCTCAACCTAGAATTTGTGTAAATCTGGAAAATAGTGAGCTTCTCTACCCAAAAATTACGCAAATATCCTAGGTAGCCGACCCAACTCCCAGCTAGAAATGTGCATTTTTCTCCAGCAATCAAGCAATCTCTTGCATGTGCAACTAAGTTAACTGGTTCCCTTCGGGACTGAGAAAAGCAGACTTGCATGCATGGGTTTCTTCTCCCAAGGAAGCATGTAAAGGTATCCCTTGTTTCAGGGATCTATGTTTCGCAGTTGGAGGTTACATGCAAGGAGCGATTCCAAAACCTCCCACCAAATGTCGCTTCACCTAGATTCATGGAATGTGTGTCACAACCTCGATGTTATAAAATTTGATTAACCTGACACTGTAGAGCTCATTCCTCACATTAACCTTGCAGCTTTGACATCCCACATCACATCTAGGAGCAATCGGCACGTTTCAGCTCATATGTTTTGGGGTAAGCCCACTTCCCATGCCTTGTGCTGCATATCTGTCGCTCTTCGTGTTTTCTCTTATGGGAGTACTATTTGCTTGATTTATTTGAATGCTTTCTGTCGCTTACATATATACTAGCTTTTCCTAGCTCTGTTTCAATTTTCATTGATATCTCACTGTTGTCGCATGCATAAAAATGTTTTACACGGACATTCGCTCAACGGGCAAACTACCTCGCCCACATGCATGTTGATCTGTTTGTTGAATATTTCGTTCATGTTTTGCATGCACTGTCAATCACTTCTGCTATCACTTAGTGTTGCCATGCATTTACTGTCTTAGTTGCTTTCAATTGCCTGTCAACGAGTTGGGCTAACCTTGGCCCAGACTCTGGCTTCACCAAGGCTGCATTGCACAACTTGGGGAAGGAAGGCTCACCTTCCTCTCCATATTTGCTCATTCCTACCCAGCACTGGCCTCTAGGACTATTTTGCGCATTTCTGGAGGACAGTGGTTGCTTGGCCCAATAAATTGCACAAATCTGTACCTAGGCCACGAGTCCTTCCCAGCTAGAATTGCGCATTGTGCAATCCCATTAGTCAACTGCCAGACTGGACTATACATTGCGCAGTTTAGTAGTCAGTTAGTCTCCTAGCAGCCTAGACTGTGCCATGTCTAGACTTGGTAGTCAGTCTCCTGACCTCCCGGTTGAAATTGCACAACCTTCATGATCATTCACCTAGGTATGTTGCAAGTTCGTTCTCATGTTCATTTTGGTTTTCAACTCACAGATTGCTTGCCATGAGTGTTTCCATGTCTCTAGGTATTGCAGGTGTTCATCTGCCTCTCAGCAGTACAGGTACAATGGTTTCCAGGAGAGCAGAGATGAAGACACCGTTCAGAGCACAATTAGGGATGCAGTCGATCAAGTGTCTATAGAATTCCCTACCCACGAAGACATTAAGTTGTTCGTAGACAATGACATTAAGATATGACAGTGGCATCATCACATCAATTAGCATCGTGAATAGCAGCTGAAGACAACATACCAAATGCAATGAATGCAAGAGGAGCGTTGTTGACAACACAAAGGCAGAATAAGGTTGCAAGCTCAAGAAGATCCATTGATGTTGAAAGAAACTTTGGAGACTCCAACTGTGAGGTGACATCGTGACATGAAGGTCACACGAAGGCAGAGAATGGAGCGAAGAAGGAGTTGCATGTGCCAAAGAAGAAACTCAAGGAAGAACATGAAGTTGCACAGATAGACGAATGAGTTGTATAAGGATCAGGAACAACAGTGGGTGCAACATGCACTCATGGATGAAACTCCACCCGTACATTTTAAAGATCCATCCCACCAGCTAACACAGATCAAACATGGTGAGAAGTGTTGTTGATCACATGCAAGGGATTCAATAGCATGCATGTCATTGCGCACACGCATGCAACCCAACCAATTCAACACACTCACCAGGACGAAAACAAGAAGCAAGTCCCACTGGAGTTGAATAGGTACTTTGGCAAGTTGATGTGCATGATCACTAGCACATAGTTGAAGATCAGCACAGACATATTGCATTATTGTGCAACTGATTCGGCCACACCCAAGAAGACCATGTGCATGTTAGCAGGCAAGTTGGATGATGGAGCAGAACCAATGCACCGGTTGCAACAGAAGCAAGAGTTTGCTTCGGAAATATGTCACCATGGTGTACATACACACCATCACAGACAACCAAGCTTGGCATCAACTCACTAGCTTCACCATCACAAGCATGTCAAAGAATTGGTCTCACCATAGCGGATCAAATGTCGGTGATTTCTTGCAAGGCTTGCTCAAGCCATGTTGTCTCACATGAGTACATGTGCATTGTATTGTTAAGTCATGTCAAGTGTAATTCAAGTGTCAAAAATTGGATGTAACAATCATAGAGTAGCTGAAGAGTCATGAGGGAGTCGAACTGTCATAAAGGGGAATGTCAAGGATCACCCCACCCTTTGCTATAAATAGACCCTCATAACTCATTGTATAGACTTTTGGTCAGCCAAAATTTTGATAAGACTATCTTGGATAAAGCTTGGATAGTATTGTAACACGCCTTGGATTCTCCACTGCACTGAGCTAGTTCATCTCTTTGGAGGAGCAGGCAGATGTGGCTATAACATTCCACTGTTGGGGCTAGCAGGTTTACATGGATGGATGGTATGATTGTGACTTACACTTGTCTACATAATAAGAGTCGTCACATTTGCATGCATATGTTGTTATTGTAGTTGGACTCCTCGAGTTTCCTTAATGATATATGTTGTTTAACTTATGTATTTTTGTATGAACTGAGTTGTATGCAATTATATGGATATTTTTGTTAATGTGTTGTATAAGTTGTTAATGTTGTCCAGTCCGTGTCGAATGCTTTGTTGGACACCAAACAAATCTTTCACATGAACCTTCTTGTAACAACCGATCCACTCATATCAGACTAATCTATGAGTGTTGTACATGTTATCTTACTATGTTGTGACTGTCGCATCTGAGTGGACTGCTTCGCCAGAAGCTGTGCATGTCCTTTTGTGTTGTGTCTTCCTAGCCATGTTGGGACTGATCCCTTTCAACATGGAACTCACCTTCACCCTCATCTCCCCTTTATGTGTTAGAACCTCTCATACACCTTCTTTGACTCACTGCATTAGTCACACCCTTGCTAGTCAATACATATTCTCCCATCGATAGCTTGATATTATGGCACTTTCCAGAGCAATTTATTGTTCCTCCATTTGCAATCATCACTTGACACTCTGGTGCTGGATATAGGAAGCAATTCAATTCTTTTGCTACCTTACAATGAATAAAATTGTGGGTACTTCATGAATCAATCAACACTATTACCTTTTACTTCTTGATTTGTCCTTCTATCTTGATGGTTGGAGGAGTGGTAATTCCAGCCAATGCATTACAAGATATGGTTGCATTCATTTCTTCTATATCTAGGCTTTGTTCTTGGAGAATATCCTCTTCTTTTGACTTTTCTTGCTCCCTTTCTTCTTCCTCTTCACAATATATGTAGAATAATTTATTCTCAGCACACTTATGACCTTTAAAGTATTTATTATCACAACTGTAACAAAGCCCTTTCGCTCTTTTTTCTTCCAATTGTTGTGGTGTCAACCTTATAGGTTGTGGAAGACTATGGGCAACAACATTTCTCTTTATAGATGTGAGTGGTATGCTTCCTGGTTGCCATAATTTTGCTTTCCATTTTTCTTGCTAACCTGAATGCCCTCTCTAATGAATCAGGTTCCCAAAGGCGAACATCATGTTGGATATTATCCTTTAAAGACCCTATGAACACATCAATCCTATGCTCCTCTGGAATATCTTTTACCCTTATGTTCAATTTTTGGAACTCCTCAATGTGCTCGATTATTGAACCCTTTTGTTTGAGAATTATCAATTGGCTAAAAAAAGTGTTGCTTTTTGTATCCTCATAATGTGCCATCAATTCTTCCGTAAAAATTGCCCAAGTGATAAATTGTTTACGAGAGCATAGCCATTGATACCATACAAACTTATTTGGTTCCAAATATAAAGTTTCCATACGTACCTTTTGTGTGTTTTGCACATTATTGAGATCGAAAAATTGCTCCATCTGTAATATCCATGTTGCAGGATCCTTGCCATCAAACTTCCTCAAATCGATTTTTGGAATATGGTGGGTCTTCGATCCAACATTAGAGTCTATGGAATCATGATTAACATTTCTTGTGTTCTCATCATGAGTTTCCTTTACTACCCTTTCACCCTTAGT
>APFE031220328.1:0-10798 GCA_000404065.3 Pinus taeda
GAAGTTTAATGCTAAATTACATAGACACTACTAACAATATAAAATTGCCAGATAATTAATTTTGTATTTAAAATAATTATAAGTTTCCTTGTTTACATAATGTTTTGTTGGGGATGTAAGTACTAGTGGTTTATTCCATGTAGGATTTCTAACCCCCCTACTCCTAGTGTCTTTGTTATGCAAACTAGTGTACTGTCTCGACACTAGCTAGTGGAACGAGTATATATGTTTTTATTTCTCAAAAGAATAATAGTCCTTATTTTGAGAGATAGTCCACCAAAGTGTCCTTCTTATGGTTTTCTTAGGATTGGTCTATTGGTGAAAAGGATCTAATGGGCCCTTCATTGTTACTCTTTTGGAGGTGGAAACATCTCTTGTTATTTATTTCATATGGGAAGTGGGTTAACCACTTTTTTTAAGAATCCCTACATGCAATACAAAAATTCCTAGCATATGCCTTTTTTCTTCATGGGATATTATCTTTGATCATTGGCCATGAAATGAATACAAATCTAACTCAAGTAGGGGAAGCATACACAAGTAGTTACACCACTACTGAGGTGTTAAATAATGTTATGTTCGACTATTTATCTCCAAAACTTAATTTTTTGGCCACTATCCCTTTGCAGGTTTCAATATTCCTCACTAATCCCATTTGATGAATCAGATGATTAGGCATAATATTGCATGGACTATCATCTCATTAATTAACCATGAGATATCCCTAAGTTCTAGGGAAAGGCTATGTAAGGCCCTTCAAATCATTTCATGGCCTTCCATCCTTCATTTTATTTAAACTCATTAAAGGATGACATAATATGAATTTTCTTTCAGAGCCTACCTTGAAATGGATTTTAGCTAAATGATACATTCACATAGATTGGATCAATGTATTTTTTTCTTCCATCTCAATGATTTCAGAGTGGAGAGAGTGGAGGAATGAGCCAAGGGAACAAATTTTACCCATGAGACCCAGATTCATAAAACAAGGTATGAATACCTCCCTCAAGCATTTTGAGGCATAAAATGATATTTCATTTTGGGAAAAAAATCCCCTTTAGCACAACACATTTTTTCCTATTCTGCACACTGAGACCCTTCCAATGGCATAATAATTGTGACAATCAAATTCCATATGCAATAGTTATGCAACTCAGATGTTGACCTTCCTGTTTTCACCAACATAATTCAAAGTGATGGCACATCAATACCCACTATCCATGAAAAAGCAGATATGCATGTGATTATGATGTAGAAGACTCTATAAGATTCTACATTTTAACTCTGGTTAAGAGTTGATATAGCTAAACATAACCACTAGTAGGCTATTAGGTTATGTTACAAACAAACCACTAGGAGGAAAAGGGGTTCCATTTGTTGGAAAATCAAGAAAGGAAACATTGTTAGCATAAAGTTTTCCTTCATGAAATTTACTTGTAATATTATTTTTTCTTATCATTATTGTTCTTATGTTATCATTATCAAATAAATGGCAAAATAATAAAGATCACATGTAGACAAGATATAGGCTTCAATCCACGTAAAACCCCCTCCAATGGGAAAACCCAAAAGAACATTTTATTCTTATAGAATAAATCTAAAGGAGACTTACAAGACCCAAAAAAAATACCCTTAGCTTCCTCCAACACGTAAGAATACGAGTATAATAACCCAAGTGATCTTCAAGGCCGTTGTCAAGGAAATTCACTATACCAATGATGTCTTCATCATCTTCGACCTGAGGTAACCCTAGGTCTCGTACACAACAGATCAACTCTCTTATGAAATTCCCTAGACCATGCTCTTACATACCTTCACACTTCCTCCTAAATGAAAACCTCAAGCCAAATAATGTGAGCTTTTTGTCTAACCTCATGGATAGTGAAGCCATCACTTTTATATCCTTTTGTGTGGCTCTTCAAACATAGTTAAGGCCAAATTTACTTGTTGGATGACTTGATTCCTTTTGTGGTATCTATAGTCTTATAAGATACAAAATAATTCTTCTTTATATGATACATGTGGTGATAAGGGTCTTTTACAGTGTAACAATGACCTTTGACTCATAGAAAACTCTATAAGAATACAATGAATGCTTTGACCTATTCGTCACTGACCCAAGCATGAAACCCAGTCTTTATAAATAATTTTATTTTACTTTCTTCTTTATTATTTTGACCAATATATAGATATTACACCATTACATGAGTCAAATGATCATTATGAATACTAAAACTAGTTACATTCTCCAACACTTCCTCTTAACTAGGGAGGTATTCATAATGGTATAAGGACAATACTCCCTTTGCAAAGTTTATCATAAGAAGAGTCAGATTGATAAACCATATTGTAAACATCAACATTATGACCAACCAACATTGTATTTGAGGCCTAACCAGACAATGTTTACTTTCTTCTATAGCATTATGTCATAAAGGTTTTCGTGTGATACCACACTACCTCTAAAAGGCATATAACCCAACTGGATTTCCATAAGGTGTTTCCTTTTAGGAATATTCATGTCTTGGATTCTTGGTCATAAATCCTCAAATAATATCGGTCCTTTTAACCCACTCTTATCTTGGATACCTATCATATCCTCAAGCAATGTCAGTCCATGAGACTACAATCCTAGATTCCCAATCCTCAAGTAGTATCAGTTTTAGATTCTTATCCAATCCCTTAGACACCATTATTTCCTTATACCCTTCACTAAGACTTATGACTATAAGTCCTACTATACTGCATGACACATAAGGATAAGAACTATCAACCATCACTCCCTCTCAAAGGAGGATATCCTTCTCTTGTTCAAGTAGACTCATTTTACTCCTTGTCAAATATAGAGGAGATTCTAGACTTCCAAAAGTTCTCTTACTTCTCTTTCATTCACCTATCAGTTCCTCAGAGCTTGCATGGGTCCCTCTTTCCTTCACATCTCATTATATAGAGCATGCTTCTTTTCATGGTATTGCAAGTCATGGGGCCATCTTCTCACAACAACTTTTAGGTCATGCATTTTTCACATAAATTTAATATTATCTTCATTTATGAAGGCATTTTATCAAGCCTTCCTAGAATTCAAAGTAATCGTAGCTTCCTCAAAAGTGGTCTCTTTTCTCATAGTAAAAAAATTGAGTTTCAAGTTACCTTCTTGCATTGCTAACTTCCAATCCCAAGATCAGCACATCTTGATATTCATAGTTTCTCGGTATTTATTTCCTCTCCATATTCTTCAAGTATTCCATCCGCACAATTTGACTAGCGTCAACTATCATCATGAATACTTGAAAAATTCTTGTCGGTATCCAAACAAAATGTTTATGAGATAACCATTACTACATATTAACAACAAACATACCTTACGATGACTACCCTCTCAATAAAGCATTAACATCCTTATGGTCTATCTCCACATGAGACTACCTTTATGCATCGGAGTGCCCAAGGATCCATATTGATTTACAAGTTACCACTTCCTTTTGGATATCATGTTAGATGTTGAATATATAAATTCTAACAAGAAAGGATGAGCATTCTATATTTTCTAGAGTAAGTCAATTATATCTTCCTCTATGTCATAAAAATTAACTTTTCTTATAGGATGTATATGAGTCCAAACCAAAATTTATTTCAAATTTGCATTGTTATTATTTTGTACAATCATCTACATATTACACCTTAAATTAATTAGCATCTCATTTTTAAAGAGAAATGGGTCCTTTTTCTTATGAGGTTGCAACCTCACCAACTACAATGCATCATCTGTCAAGAGAATTGTCATTATGATTCTTTCTAGAACCTAAAAAGTTATTGTTATTGTTGGATCATGAGGATCCTCCTTAGCAAAATGAGAACCTATAACATAACATTCGATAGTGAGAGGATGAAGCTTATCCAAGTTGATATCAAACTTTAAAAGACTAGATGATTCTTATAAAGAAATGTAATCAAGTAGATTTTAAATATGCTACTATCACATCAAAAGAATACAATGATGCATACTTACTTCTTTAATGAACTTGATAGAATTAATAATGATAGGTTCCTTATAGTTCCCTCCTTCTGTCATGCTCACCAAACCACAAGGGCTACTGTTCTTTTCATTTTCTTCCTTCACTTTGTATCTTCATTACTCACTAACGAGTACAACCAAGAAAAATACAAGTACAAGAGCATCATAAAAAACTAGGGTTTATGGTTTCCGTAAAGGGAGTTCTCCTAGGATTCTTAGACTAAAACCCTAAATTCCTTTGATATCCTCATAGAATATAAACCCTAGGGTTTTTGATGTCATGTCATACATTTCAATTGCACCCACACTCCAGATTACCATATACCCTATACTATCTACAAACCCTAGAAATTAATATTTGTGGTTTCTACGAGGGAAGAAGAAGATTAGGGTTAATGTTTTCATACAAATAGGGTTTCCAAATACCAACTAGGGTTTACAATTTCCAGTTACCAATAACCTTTAACAAGGTGAAGGATACAAAAACATAGAATAAAAAATGTCACAAAACCCTAAAAAACAATTCAAGTGAGACACCTTACAATTATACATACCTTATAGTCAAGGACTACATAACTTAGTCATCCATAACCATTGGAAGTTTGTTATGGAACCTTCTTCCCTATTCCATGATCTTCTCACTATTTTCAAGAGTGAAAAATCCAATGATGCCAATGTCAAAATTTGATTTCAAAGGTACAACTACTTCCATTGATTTCCAAAAGCAAAACTAAGGGAAGATTCTTTTGATAAGGTGACTAATTGTTTCATACTATTATAGTCCTTTAATTCTAGTTTCTAGATCCAAAAATATCACAAAATTCTTTAACATAATAGACATGGTACTTACTTTAGATTACGGAGCTCCTGTGGTTACTTGTATCTATCCTTGAGACTTTTGGTCTTTAAAATTGAATAGGTATAGCACCAGATAACCTTCTTCAACCTCAATCCTCTTAGCATAGTCATTTATATTCCTTGAGACAGGGCTTTAAAAAAATGCCACGACTTATATCCTCTTCATATTGACTACTTCCTATAATACCCATTTGGAGTAGGTACATTTGGAATAGGTTGTTTGTGACTTTAATCCTCAAATTAGGGCTTCCTACTATTCATTATATATGATTTATGAATAGGCCAATACATCCTTGCATAAAATTTGGCCTAAATTATTCTATTACATGATCCCTCTTCTTGGCTAAAATGAATATTTCTAACTTACTGAAATTCAATTCTTCCTCCTAAAATGGTGATTGCAACTCCTGATTCTTCTTTTCAAGATATTTGTCCTTCCTTACAAGACCCTTGGCCTAAATTGGGCCTCATACCCTATTTTTCGGACCTCTATAAAATGATGATAAGGCTATCTAGAGTGAACCCTTTCGGCCTTTTCAAGGCCCTTGGTGTCATGTGAAAAATTTCTTCATATATAATGTCTCAAACTATCTTTATCAAAAGAAAAAAGCCTTGCGACCTTGAATGGACTTCCTATATGCCTCAAAGATGGGCCAAAAAGTTCCTCCATTTGCTTTGGCATCTCATATGCTACAATCTGGGCTATTTCTAGCCTTGAGATAGAATTGTTTTAGGGCTTCCTTCTTGTCCTCTTTTATATACTTTTGATGGTTGAGTTGAGAACCTTGGATTCACCCTAATCCTCAAAGCTATTATCTTTCAAAGGTTTTTCTATACCATTTTCTTTACCAGAGTGATCTACATCCCTATAATTCACATTAACATAGCCCTCTTGTAGCCTTATCTTGGAACCTTCGACCTCCAAGAATGAGACTATGACCTATCCACAAAATTCGGTCTTATCCATGGAGATATGAGCTTGGTAATTTTGATAGAGTTTAAGTTCTTCATTGACACAATGTGAACATACACCTACGTAGGTCACTAAACAAAGCTCTGATGCCATGTTGCAAAATTATCGAGGGAAAATATTTTAACTTAACTTTTTCCTTCATGACATTTACTTATGATATTAGTTCTTCTTATCATTATTATGCTTATGTTCTCATAACCAAATAAATGCCAAAATAATAAATATCACAATCACGAGATACAAGCTTAAAGCCAGGGAAAAACCCTTCTAAGTGGAAAAGACAAGATAATTTTTTCTTATTATATAACAAATCCAAAGGAGAATTCCAAGACCTGAAAATAATAAACTTGTCTTCCTGCAACACATAAGAATACTAACCGAATAATCCAAGTGATATCTAAGGGAAGAATCAGGGAAATTACCCATAGAAATGATCTCTTTGTCATATTAAACCTTAGGTAACCCTACATCTCTTACAAAATAGATCAACCCTCCTATGAAATTACCTTGACCATTCTCTTATAAACCTTCTCACTTCCTCCAAATCACAAACCTTAAGCTAAAGAATGTGAGAATATTGTATAACATTATGGGGAGTGAAGTCATCCCTTTTATAGCCTTTTGTGTGGCTCTTCAAGCCTATCTAAGGCCGACTCTACTGGTTGGACAGCTCGATTCCTTTTGGAGTATCTAGACTCTTATAAAGTACAAAATAATGCTTATTTCTTTCATACATGTGCCCATAAGGGTTTTTTTAATACAACAATGACCTTTGGCTCATAAAAAACCTTATCATCATACAATTGATTCTTTGACATACTGATGATTGACCCAAGCATGCAAACCATGCCTTATAAACAATTTTCTCTTACAATTGTATTTCTTATTTTGATGAATACATATATATTACATCATTACATGAGTTAAATGATAATTATGAAGACCAAAAACAACTACTTTCTTGAACACTTCCTCTTAACTAGGGATGTATTCATAATGATACAAGGATAGTACCCCCTTTGAAAAATTTCTCATAAGAAGAGACAGATTAATAAGCCATCTTGTAAGCATCAACATTATGATCACACAACATTATCTCTGAGGTCTAACTAGACAAGCTCTACTTCATTATAGAGAATTATGCTAGGAGGATTTACATGTGATACCACACAACCTATACAAGGAACATATGATCGAAATGTCCATAAAGTATGTCATTTTAGGACTATTCTTATCTCAGATTCCTGTTCTGAAATCCTTAAATAATATTTGTCATCTTCACCAAATATGATCTTGGATAAATTTCAAATCCTCAAGGAGCGTCAGTCCATGAGACTACTATTTTAGATTCCTAGTCCTAAAGGATTATTAGTCCTAGATTATTTTCCAATCCTTCACACACCATTCTTTCCTTATGTTCTTCAATAAGACATATGAATGTTAGTCCGAGTTTAGTGCATGGAACATAAGTATAAGAGATATCCACCATCAATCCCTCTCAAAGGGAGGATATCCTACTCCTACTCAAGGAGACTACTTTTACCCCCTCTCAAATCAAGAGGAGATTCCAAATTCCCACAAGTTCTCTTACATGTCTTTCATTCAGCTATCAGTTCCTTAGAGCTTGCATGGCTCGCTTTTTCCTTAGTATCTCATTATATGGAGCAAGCTTCTTTTCTTGGTATTGAAAGTAATGGTGCCATATTATCATGATAGATTCTAGCTCATCCATTTTGCAAATCACTTTCATCTTGTCTTCATTTAGGAAATCATTTTTTTTAGCCTTCATAGGCTTTAAGTAGATCATAGCTTCCTCAAAATTGATCTTGCTTCTCGTAGTACAAAATTTGACGTTTAGGTTATCTTTTCGCATTGCTACCTTGCTATCCTAAAATGAGCACATATTGATATTCATAGTTGCTATGTATTGAGTTCCTCTCCATATTATTCAAGTATCCCATCCTCACAATTTGACTATATCCAAATGTCATGATGAATTCCTAAAACATTCTTGTAGGTAGCGAGACAAAATGTTAACTACATAACCAATTTGTAGCCCCCCAACCCACATTTACCCTATTTTACAAGCTCTCTAGTGTAAACATGAGATCATTTATACTATGACAAGACTCAAACTTGAAGTTTGAGTTACAAAAGTCGGGCCTACAAACTAAAAGTTTACTACCATCCCTTAGAGACTATAGATCACTCAGGAGGTTGATAACCACCCTAGGTGATCAATCCTTGAGTGTTTTAGGTGATCACACCTTTGAAAACTCATGTATGTGGATGGGAGGCTGTAACTGCAACCATAAGCCTATTTACCAGTAGTTAGGATGTAAAATATTCAGTTCTTGGCTATTGGTTGCAAGATTTGTGCCATGTTTTATAGGCTAGCCTTCAGAGCACTACCTAGAAGTGCCTATAAATTTCCAAAAATATAAATAAGATTATAACAATTCCAACCATTTAAAACATGAGAAATCTTGACTAGAACATGCCTAGTACATGATATACATTTTTTCAAACAAATAGTAAACATGAAAGCTACAAGTCATGAATGAATATTTGATTATAAAAGTTTTATCTTCATCTAAGAATCATGAAGAATGGTCATTTCCCTCTCAAGAGAGCTACAATAAAACTTGTTATCCCATGCATTCATCAACCATTCAATAGCTTATCAAATCATGAGTAGGAGACATAGCTAGAGAATGTCATAGAACCAAAATATAATTAGCACATAACCAGAATGGAAACCATGATAAATCATCCATAAAAGAAGCATAATAATCAATACATTTTCTCATTAATCACATTAGGAAAATAACTCATATTGACATATACAAAAGTCAACTAAGTCAGGGACTTCCACATACCACCCGACAATAGATTGAACTGAACTAAATCTCTCTTTTATCCAAACACCCTGTGTCATATTCCATGAATGAACATGGGATGTCATGTAATAAACCAAGACATAACCAAAAAGTGACTCTGAAGGTTAAAGAAACTCCACCCTCAAGCTACCATGATCTCACATAAACCGGTCCCAAGATCACAAAACCAATACAAGCTTTGATGCCTTAGAATCCCTTCACCATACCCATAAGAATTTTCCCATATCCATCCACCTGTCAAGGGCTTCAAATAGAAAACCATATATACCCCCAATTCTTCGAATTTTCTTGAGACCACCACAACCAAATCCAAAATCTTCCGGTAATCCAAATCTTAACCAAGAATGAAGCCCACCACACCATGGTTATCCTGCAAATGGAAAGGAAAGGATAAAATCATTGTCAAAATAAGCTAAACCCATGCTAATGACAACAATTAAATCAAATAACCAATTGAATGTATCATGTGCTCACACCTCAACAAGGAAACCAACATGCAACATGTTACCTACAAAATCCACCTATTAAAGAAGTTAATCTAATCTTCTCTTTGCACTCCCTTTATTTCCTTTGCTTTCCTTTGTTTTTTGTTTCCTTCCTTTTCCTTCCTTCTCCAAATCCAAGTGAATGTTAAAGTGCTTCAAGAATGCTCTATGTTTGGTAGAGTGTATGAGAGCCAAAAGATAAACTCACAAAAGTTGTGCCAAAAACCGTGAATTGTTTCTTATATGCATTTTTATCATCGATGTCTCTTTTTTATTATTTTTCCATCATTTTTTGATCTAGTTTCTCTTGCATTCGTATTTGTGTCACTACACCTTACTTTTCGCCTATTTCCCTTTATTTCTCATAGTTAAATTCCAATTATTGCCTCTTTTCATTTGGCAATTTCTGTAGCCATTGTTGAGCCACAACTGGTCCTCAATAAAATGTTTACCCACCCTTTAGCTTGCATACATTTGGTGTTATTTTGTCTTAAATATCCTTTATTACAGGAAAACTTAACCCGGGGGTGTTAAGAACCTCTCCCCCTTACGGGAACACTTTCGTGGGTGTTCTATGAGACATATGACCAAGAAACCATTCGAAACAAAACATACTGCCTATGGAGCTTTATAACATATATCGATGTAGTATTTACAATGGCATCCTACTAAAAAATAAAATAAACATACCACCTATTAGAGCTTTATAACATAGCTCATGCACTATTTACACAACAACCATATATATATATATATATATATATACACACCAAAAAATCATTTTCTGAAACCAACAAATAATGAAAGATACAATTTCCACATATGATCAACCATCTTCCATGTAGATTAATTAGGCCCAAAGTGCTTCCACTCTGCTTTATCTTATTCTATCTCTTAGTTTTGGGGCATGAGTTGTTTCTATTGTAGGATGCACTGTAGTTTTGGTTGGAGCTCTTCCTCTGTTTCCACCTGTTGGCTGGATAAATCGATCTTGCGGACAAGGCTGATCTCCCTAGTATCAACAAATATCTAGCAACAAGTAGGACAAGCAAATCTACCTTTCTCTAAACATATTGTGATTCATTAATAAAAACTAAAGAGGTGTTTAGACCCTACCTTAAGTCCAACGCTAGTTTGTGGCAGCCATGCTCCAACCCGTCCAAAAGAGTTTCCTTTTAAGAACCTGCAATCACAAACAAGAACACATCAAATAACACCTGCATAGCTAATATAATAAATCATGTTCATCCTGGTGATCAAGGAATCCATGAAACAAACCATAAAACATATCTTATTGAGAAAAATAAACATGATTGTATTAACTTTGAAGTAGAAGAACTTTACAACCTTTGGTGCCTTGATGTTGCACAAGCTCTTCCCAGTGTCCAAACAAAAATCTCCTCTACTTTGACAAGCCTCACTCTCTTCCAAATGAGATCAAACAGGTATGTAATCTCTCCTCTCAAAAGCTCAATTAGGAAGACTAAGTTCCAACAACATTTCACCTCAAAAATATTCAACTTTCAACCTCCCAAGTAACCAGCCCAATGCTTCATTTTATAGTGCA
>APFE031220328.1:12929-40715 GCA_000404065.3 Pinus taeda
TCATCCTTTGGATGAGTCCAACTTAGTTTAAAATTCGAACCCTAAGAAGGAGTGGTCCGTTCCTATTTAAAATTGAACAGGTCCTTTACTGTTAAATTTTAACGAGTCCAATATAGGAAAAACTCGATGTTTTTCAATTTTAGGGAGTCAGAAGAAAAACTTAAGAAAACTCCATGGTTGTCCTTTTTCGTAAATTTGTGTCCCCCAAGCCCGAAAACGTATAAAATGATACTTGAGAGAACCACTTGACCATTACCATCAAGGAGTACTTTTCATAATGAGTGGCTCCAATCTGAAAAAGTAAAAAGGTGATCGAAAACATGTCGTTTTATAACCAATATCGAACTTGAAACAACAAAAGTCCGGCAATCTTTTCATGTTTATATGGTCAGAAAAGAGTTGTAAGTGGATTGTCCTTTTAATTCCGTTTTAACAAGTTTAAAAAGAAAAACTCGGCAATGTTTTCATATTTTACGAGTCAGAAAAGATCTTAAAGAGGACTCCTATGTTTTTCTTTTTCGTAAATTTTGAAAGAGTCCGAAAAAGTAAAAAAGTATGCTCTTTGTTGAAAATGATCAATTCTTCCTGAAAATCCAATATTTTGCACAAAAAACTCAAAACATTACTCATACCTGTTTAAAATAAATAAAAATACATCAAAAGTTACCTTTTTAAAGTGAAAAATAAACAAATTAAAAATTCATTTATTCAAAAAAGCTTATAAAAAGGGCTTTTGTAAATTCATTTTTACCGTTTGACTTCAGAGTGAAAAGTAAGAGTTTTTGGTAAGAAAATTCTCGTGAAGATTGCAGAAAATCCAACCGTTGGAATCAAAACCACAGCTCTAGGTAATCCACATCATCCCTATCTTGCATTTCAACCATTTAATTTTCATTTTAGGGCTTTAAAATTGATTTTTTAAGGAAAATTTTGATTAAAAAATCACTCGCGGGGGGTCCGCAGGTGCAGCGTGTGGCCCCTACAGACCCTGACTTTTTCATACAAAGGAGAAATTCAGGTTCCCGCACTTGCTCCTAAGGACAAGTGTGGACCTATGCACTGTCCCTAACTAGCGGGTGTGGACCCCGCAAAATACGTTTTTAAAACATCAATTTTTTCCATTTCCGTCCAAAAATTTTGAAACTAAAATGTTCTAATCCACCTTTTTTGCAATGTAGATATACAAAATGCTCATTTGGCGGGAACCGGAACACGAAGATGTGGATCTAGCCGCATTAATTCATCCACCTACAATACGGGCATTAAAAACATGCGGACTATTTAAATTCTAGGCCATACCCGTCATGAGGGCTCAGGTAGACTTTCTGCAATGGCTGGTAGACAGGTGGAGCACACAGGACCAATGTTTCATAATTGGTGGCCACCGGCTCAAAATCGAGCTAGAGGACATTTATTTCCTGACTAGTTTTCCCAAGAGAGGTGAACAATTATCTCTATTCGGGACTAGGCCAGGTGGCCAGTCTTTCGCTAGTATCTGACTAGAGTTTTGTACTGACCAAACTGAGGACAAACAGATAAATATTAAGACTATCTCCCATCCTAAACTTAAAGTGATCACATTTACTATCACTAGACTATGCGGGAGCGTAGCATTGCATGTAACTACTGGATCCCAAATGAGAATGGCAGTAGACTGTTACCGAGGCACCATCTTCAACTGGTGCGAAGCTATGTTGGCGAATGTAAAAGGCCAATTGACTAGAGCAAAGTATGGACAACTAAAAAAAATTGGATATGGTTTCTTGGTTGTGAGCTTTGGCCTAGAGAGGGTCCCCATGTTGGTCCCACAGTAGCTTTCCGTTGAGGCTAGACTTCCCCGAGAGCCTAGGATTATGCACTGGGTTGCAGTGATGGCCCGTCATCCTGAGGAGGGTACAGAGGTTGTCCGATTTCCACCTGAGTATTTTCGTTCGTTGGGGAACCAAATTTTCGTGATTAAGGACTTTCCATATGCTGGGATGGATTATCGTGGTGATCCAGACATGGCTCTTCCACCAGGAGAGAAATGGGATGATTCAGGTAAAATCATTTTCAACATTTTCTAAATTTTTAACTAATTTTTTTTTGTTTTTAAATCGTCCAAAATTGATAGTAAAATCTTTTAAATGCAGATGTGGGTCCAGAACAACTAGCCACTCTCCAGCCCTATGAGAGAAGACACCCCACTGCAGTAGCACCAGCCACACAGGACCAATCAGCAGAGACCCTAACCGAATTAGAGCATCACCTAGAGCGTTTGACAGTAGATATCCCAGAGACTAGTATAGATGATATTCCACTTAGGTTACAGCGCTATGTGATTGGGGTCCCAAGACCTTTTAGGAGGTTCCTTTGTAGGGTGGCCTGAGCAGTGGTTTCTTATCGTGATCATCATGAGGGATAGGATGATCGCCTTTGTAGAGTCATACGACATTTTATATCTTTTTGTACTATCATTTTTGCCGATCATAAGGTGTTTTTCAACCTATGATCGAAGACAATGTATATTTGACACACTTCTATGCTATGATATATCGCTATTACTGGCTATCTTGTATAACATGTTTATCGAATGTTTTTAAATTTACTATCTTGATTATTGCAAATGTCTACTTAACATTCGAGAAGCAACTACATCTGCTAATGTATTTAAATATCTTGGAATGTGTTGATATTCAATGTAGTCAAATTCACGTTCCAAGAGACGAACTCTCAAAAATAATCTTAATAACACTGGATTTCTAATGGCATAAACCCTGTTAAGCTGTAATTCAATGAGTTCAGAATTTAACCTAACAATCAAACTCTGAATCCCAAATGAGATCGATTCAGATAATAACTCAATCACTGCACTATACTCTGCATTGTTATTTGTTGTTTGACTGAGGCTTACCCCATGCATAGATACTAACTTGTCAGAGGGTGAATAGATAACCCAAGATGCGAAAGAAATGTTCCATGTACTACGACAAGTACCATCAGCAAAACCATTGTATGTTTGAAGAGGCATTGACATTTGCAATATCAAGAGTAAAATCAAGATAAGCAGGAATAACGATAAAAACACTCTCTAAACTAGGCACGCTTTCTAATCTAAAACACACCAACTAGAAATAAGTTGTTCTAACAAAAATCTCCACACCAAACTTTAAACATAATATCTCTTCAGATAAAGCCCATTTCTGGGTCTACCTAAGGAGACACCGTCAAAATCTACTAATTCATAGGCCCCTTTTGCCAGCTTCCACTTAACAACAAAAGGACCATGCCACATGGGTACAAATTTTCCATCCCCTAGCTTATCGTTTGCTTGATCGTACAGTAAAGCTAGGTCTCCTTCTGAAAAATTATGAGGTGTAACATTTCGGTCGTACTAAGCTTTTATCTGTTTTGCATGAGTCTCGATTGCTAATGCAGCATCACGTCGATTCTCATCTAGCTGAGCTAAGTACAACAAACATTTCTCCTCTTCGGAAGTGGTTGGGAGTAATTCTATGGCTATTTGCAATGATGGAATTTCGCATTCAATGGGTAACACTGCTTCCATCCCGTAAACTGGTTGAAAAGGAGTGAAACCAGTTGATGTTTTGACTGAGGTTCGATATGCCCAAAGCGCTAAAAATAACATGTTATGCCAATTCGACCGATGAATACCAATGATTCGTTGGATCATAGTGGCTAGAATTTTATTGATTACTTCAACCAGACCATTAGCTTGTGGGCAATATGGAGTAGAACTATCGTGACATAGGCCAAGTTGATCTATTAGTTCAGTCATCATGATGTTTCGAAAATGATTTCCATGATCAGTAATAATCGCTTGAGGAACACCGAATCTAGCAATTATATGATTGAAAATGAAAATTGCAGCAGTTTTGTCGTCTGTTGAAAATGTAGGCATTCCCTTGGCCCATTTGGTAAAATAATCTACCGCAAGGATGATATATGCATGCCCCTTGGCCGAGTGAAGGTTACATGCAATAAAGTTGCCACCCCACTTTGTGAAAGGACCAACGTCAATTATAGGGTGGAGAGGAGCAAGTGGAGCATGCATCTTTCGATCAAAAATTTGGCAATTGTGGCATTTTATGATTGAATTGATACAATCTTTAAATAAGGATGGCCAGAAATAACCAGCGCGCAATATTTTTTGGGTTGTGGCATACCCAAACATATGACCACCACATGCTCCAGAGTGACGGTCATTTAGAACCTTTTCTGCTTCTTCATGAGTTAGACAACGTTGGAAAACAGAATCTTCCCCGCGATGATAGAGTGTATCTCCAATAATATTGTACTGTTGGGATTGGAAACGTATGTTCCTTCACTGAGATTGTGAGATTTCGAGCCGAAAAAGATTGGGTTTGGAGATAGACAATTATATCTCTATACAATAAATCAAGAGTACTGATAAGAAACAAGGATTCATCCATAATGGGTTCTTCCGCCAGAGTTTCAGTATCAATACGTGGGAAATCACACATTGCAATAGTTGCAGCAGTCATTTGAGGTGGAGTTCGAGGCGAACTAGGCCCAGACTAATGAACTACACCAGGTGCAGAAGTTTGAACAATAGGTTGGACAAGTTGCAGGGTTGGACCAAAAACCAAAGGCTACCCAGGTTGACTTGATAACTGCACATTAGGTTGCAAAATCTGTTGAGTTTGAGATGGATCCCACACCATGTTCATTCCAGGGTAAGGACCCATAAAAGGTTGAGCATATTGAGGACCATAACCAAGTTGAGTGTAGGGCTGATAATTAAGAGGTACATTTCCAGTTCCTTGTACAAATGTTTGACTAGAAGGTGGTTGGAAACCTTGAGTTGGGTACTAACCTTGAAGTTGATAACCTTGAGGCACATATTGAAACTGGGGTTGACCTTGAGTTACGTATTGATACTGGGGTTGACCTTGAGGTATATAATGAGTCTAGGGTTGACCTTGAGGTATGTACTGTCCCGAAGGTGTGTACTGTCCTTGAGGTTGCTCCCTAGGTGGTATTTGACTACCTTGAGGTTGCCCCCCAGGCAGTAATTGAGCACCTTGCGGTTTCCCCCTAGGCAGTAATTGACTGCCTTGAGGTTGCCCTGCAGGCGGTAACTGACTACCTTCAGGTTGCCTTCGAGGCGGTAACTGACTACCTTGAGGTTGTGGATTTGGAATAGCAGAGACATGATAAGAATTTCTTCTACACTCAACGGCGGAGTTCCATTATTACCAGTTGATATCCCATGCTCAATTGGTTGAGGAGATGCTCATGAAAAAGTACCAGAAAGCGACTGATACCCAGAAGGAACAGAAGGACCACCATATAAAAATGTTTCCAATGTTTGGGAAAACATGGATGAACATTTCAACATATTCAAAGGAGGGTAATAACCATTGGGCGTAGGATGAAAAGGAATACGAAGTGGTGAGAAAGCAAGACCCAGATTTTCTAAAAAGTTTATCAATGATACGTACCAACCGTCACTTCTAAAAGGACTTTAGAAGATTGATTCACACTCCCTATGTTCTAAAGTTGGTTGATTTTCAGGGAGAGTCGTATCTTCGTCCGGACTAACAAGTTCTTCAATAGAAATGAGTCCAGAAGGAAGATTTTGGGTAATAACACTTTCTACCCTGGGTTAGCAAGGACCACTAGAAATTGGAGAAGCAAATCCTGAGGATGGAGTAGCAGCAGGTTCGGTTTCAGGTTCAGAATTTCAGGTTCCTCAATTAATTCACTAGTAGGAGAAATACTACCAGTGACTTCGGCAAATGAAATTGGTTTAGAAATATACTCTGTTGCTGGGACTTGATAGTCAAGATGAATAATGAAAGATGATTCTCCAGCTTCCGGTGACCCAACTCTACTGTCACTAAGTGATACAAGAGCTCGTAGCCCTTCAAGCTGACTTGGTGTATATTCAGAAGGTTGCCCCCGAAGTCTACGAGATTGTCTCACTAATTCAGCCATGATTAAATATTTAATTACTTCACGCACAAACAAAGAAAATCTCAATAAAGCCACCTAAAGTCTCTAAAGAACCAAACAATTGAATCACATGCCTAAAAATCTAAGAGTTCAAAACACACACAAACAATAACTTTCCATACCGAAAACACTAGTTGGTGATGAAATCCAATGTCACAGAATTCAATACAGAAATGGCAGTTGGAACAGTTACCCCAACAACTTGCTTAATGAAACAGACTGGCACAAGTTTCTTCAAAAAACCGTCTCGAGTGAAGAGAACCCCACAGAGAGTCCAAGTGAGTCTAGTCGACGTCTACTCCAGGTACAATGAGACCCGTCCTTCAGCATCACCTTAGGAAAGAATCTTAAGATTATGGTCACTAAGGTTACCAACAGTAACAAATACAACTGGGAAAACAGTATAAGATCCAATCTACATGCAAGGGAAGAGTAGCAAAGCTCAACCCCTTGAAGGCTCCTTGACATGATCAATCTGAGGTTTACCAACAAGTGACCCTAGGCTCCTCGACAATGGTTAATCCAAGGTTTACCATTTTTAATACGTGCAAATCTGCTATCATTCCCAATGAGACAGACTTGATTGTCTCAAAGGTTCAGACATGATCTCGTGATTGACTCCTTTAAGAGGAGCTTCCCAGATTATATCAATTACAATTGGATTTATTTCCTACCGCAAGATATAGCTATTTGTTTGTTTTAACTATCTTGGAGAGTTAATTACTCCCTACTCCAAGATACTAGCGTAAGCTATATTGGTGATAAGAGCCCTAGAAATAAAGAGATTGCTAGATTAATTTTAATTAAGCATTATTTTTATTGGTTGTTTCTTAAGTCAATAAGTATGGAGATGAAACTTTGATGGTGTGAAGACTCGACTCCGAAAACGCTAAAAAATGCACCTAAAATGATAAACAATTCATTTTTCCTTTCAATGAATCTCTAGCTAAAAGAAAGAGTTGAGAATACAATTCCTTGGAAAAAAAAACTTTCCTTCAACATATAAATGAAAAGAAAATCTTTTTGGCTTTTTCAATAAACTCAAAACGAAACTACTAATTATGCTCACAAAAATAAATCCCTTTTCTTTTCAACACTCAAAACTACAGAAAACAATTCTTTCAAAAGAGAATCTATGATTTCTAGAAAACACTCAAAACTATGAAAAACTAATCTTGAGATCTAAGAAACTTCTAAAAATCTAATCGAAATAAAAGCTTCAAATGTTTTTCAAGACATTTTACTTAGTTATTCAGTAAAGTAAGGATGAATTCGTTTATAATAACAAATCAATCAAAAAACACCCAGCTATGTTTTCTTTTTTAAAAATGAAATTCACAACTTATGACCAAGTTCGTTCAAAGATTTGCAAAGAGAAATGAAATCTATTTCTCACCAAGGGAAGATTTCATAAACCAGCCAAACTCATCAAGAAGACAAAAGATACCAGGATGATCTAAGGTTTCTTAGGCTTTTAATCTGTGGGTCACTACAGAGACCGAGTGAAAACCAATCCAGGCATGCAAAACTTCTAGAAAATCATCTATAAAAAAAACACCAATGGAACTTACTCACAAGAGACTTTTGACGGGACACATGCAAATGTGTGCAGAGACTAAAAGTAATAAACTAATCCTAAACTTAACTAGATGAAAAGATTTTAGGTTTTTCAAAAATTTTGACAGGGTCCGTACGCTTTCAGTATAATCAGATGTGGTACCGCTCTGCGCATTAAAGTAACAGGGCGGGGATGTCCGCACTGTATTATAAACAGAACGTGCGGTCCTCTTGAAAATTTTGAAAAAACAAAAACAATCCAGAATATAAAAACTACCCAATCCCACACACATCAAGCAAAAACCATAAACAAAAAAAAAAGTTTCTCAAGTCAAAGATAAAGGAAAATAAAAAAACCAAATTCAGTTCTCCAGCAGAGTCACAAATTTGTTGGCCGGATAAATCGATCTTGCGAACAAGGCCGATCTCCCTAGTATCAACAGATATCTAGCAAGAAGCAGGACAAGCAAATCTACCTTTATCTAAACATATTGCAATTCATCAATAAAAACTAAAGAATGTTTAGACCCTACCTTAAGTCCTACGCTAGTTTGTGGCAGCCATGCTCCAACCATCCGAAAGAGTTTCCTTTTAAGATCCTGCAATCAAAAGCAAGCACACATCAAATAACACTTACATAGCTAATATAATAAATCATGTTCATCATGGTGAACAAGGAATCCATGAAATAAACCATAAAACACAGCTTATTGAGAAAAATAAACTTGATTGTATTAACTTTGAAATAGAAGAACTTTACAACCTTTGGTGCCTTGATGCTATACAAGCTCTTCCGAGGGTCCAAATAGGAATCTCCTCTACTTTGACAAGCCTCACTCTCTTCCAAATGAGATCAAAAAGGTATGTAATCTCTCCTCTCAAAAGCTCAATTAGGAAGA
This sequence comes from Pinus taeda, assembly GCA_000404065.3. Lineage (NCBI taxonomy): Eukaryota > Viridiplantae > Streptophyta > Pinopsida > Pinales > Pinaceae > Pinus > Pinus taeda. The sequence goes on from APFE031220328.1 coordinate 21,365, forward strand.
CTAAGTTCCAGCAGCATTTCACCTCAAAAATATTCAGCTTTCAACCCCCTCAGTAACCAGCCCTATGCTTCATTTTATAGTGCAAAGGAAGGAGGTTACAGGTCCACCATTGAAGGGATAGAGTCCTCCTTCGTAGGGATAAGCTCCTCACATCAAGGGGTTAGCTCCTTAAGGTATGGGATGCATGAACCTTTAAGGAGTGAACTTGCCACCTCAAGATTCCCTCTAGAAGCTTCCAGAAATGACTCAAAGTGAGTTTTTAAGAATGTACTTGCGCATTTTTAACTTTTACAGGGGTCCACACCCATAACACAGAGACAAAGCGGTCAAGTGCGCAGGGGACATAACCAATAGGTGCAGGACCGTAGGTAATGCTAAGAGAAAGTGCAAAACCAAAGTTTTAGAGATTTTTAAGGTCTTTCTCTTATTTCCAAGGCTTGATATGAAGAATTGAGGTTTAAGACTTGCAAAGGAGGAAGGTATGAGTGGTGATAGACTCACACTAATCGCAGAATGTCAAGATGACAATTTTTGTGCAACACCACCTACAATACATACCAATCAATCACGTGATCAACATCCTTCACATATCCCTTAAGAAATGAAATTGAATACCCTCATCCCATATTTATCCATGCTAACTAGTCCGTTGGGGTAAAAATGTAACAAGTGGCTACTATGATGCGATTGAACTCCACATGCATATTTAAGGAAGTGGAACTGAAAAAAAAAAGCCATTATGACCTTCCATAAATGCTACAAAACCTTGAAGAACCAACCAACCCTTCCAAGTGACCAACCCCTGAGATAGCTTGACATTTTGACTAATCTTGACCCTCAACCACTCCCATGACAAGCCATGCATGTGACTGAGGCCTTACGGTCGCTCCCACAAGAAGGCATGTGCAAAAACCATCGTCAAAATTGCATGTAATAAATTTAATAAAGGGAAAATAATAACCAAGCTCATGGGACACATATTACAAAATGAATGTTGGGAAAAAGCATCCTAGTGTGGGTGTTCATTTGGTTTATTATGGCTAAGAGAAATTGGCAAAGGATTTAGAAAGGAAATATAGCATATTTGGCAATTTATTTATGAAAATAATGGAAACTAGGAGAAAAGGAAGGTGAAAGATCACAAGTTTCATGCGAGGAGGAATATGAAGGAAAGTAATGGAAAATTAAAGAAAATAGAGGCCTCATTAATAAAAAGGCTTCTAAGGATAAGTTGGTGCCTTGTTGTCAGTTATGTTTTCAGAGTTCTCTCTCTCTCTACTCTATCGGTCACACTCTTGGATACATAGAGAATTCTTGGAGCACTCTAGAATTGGATCAAGAAAAGAAAAGGAAGGAAAAAGAAGGAAAATCGAGTATAAGAAGGGATTGGAAAGGAAAGGAAAGGAAAGGTGCAAAGTATGTGGAGAAGGGATTGGAGAGGAAGGTTGTTTTGGTGATTGAAATTGATCATCGGAGTTGTTTTAAGTGGGTTTGACTCATTAAAAAGAAAAACAAAAACTTATGTAGTGATTCTCTTTGGAAAGTAAGTTGTTCGGATGGAAAGGATAGGTGCGAAGTATGTGGAGAAGGGATTGGAGAGGAAGGTCATTTTGGTGATTGGAACTAATCATTGGAGTTGTTTTAAGTGGGTTTTGACTCATTAGAATAAAAAGAAAAACTTGTGTAGTGATTCTATTTGGAAAGTAAGTTGTTGACGGTGTTGGACCAGTTAACATGTCAGAGGATCTTTCGGGTAAGAAGTCCCAACTAGACCTCAAAGTGTTTGGACTGGGAGTCCCAGCAGTGGGCAACATAGTATCACCTTGACTACAGTTGCATGTAGAGGTAAGTAAGATGTACTTGTTGGAAGCAAGGGTGTGACATTGCAGAAAGTCAAGGAAGGTGCATGAAGGGGTATAACACACGGAAGGGGGTTGAGTTCACCCCTTATAAACTTGTAATAACATGCATCTTGAAAGGGAACACACAAGTATAAATACTTCATGAGATGGAAAGTAGGATAGTCAATGATCCAAAGTGATGGATTATATCAAAAGAACACTTTGATAAAATTCATACAGACACATACACAATAGTCCATACATTCATGCATAATTTACAACTACATACATCATTAAAGTAATGACGATAGCCAAACTACAATAAAAACATATGCATGAAATGTGTTGGCTTTGTTTTATTAAAAGAGTGAAATATCCAATCATACATACAACCATGACAACTACTAGCCCCGATAGTGGAACATTACAATCACTACCATTTGCTCCTCCAAAGAGATGTACTAGCTCTGCACTGTGTAGAAGCCAAGGCTCATTCCAATACACTCCAATCTTTCTCTAAGTTATACCTATCAAAATCTTGGCTCCCAAAATTCTCTACAATGAGTTATGAGGTTCTGTAAATAGAAAAGGGTAGGGTGACCCTTGACATTTCCCTTTGTGACTCTTCAACTACCCTTATGACTCTTCAACTTACACAATACTGTTACATTCTACTATTGGCACTTGGTTTTTAACTTTTACAACATGTTTACATTACAATATGCACATGTACCCATGTGAAACAAAATAGGCTTGAGTAAGCCATAAAAGGTATCATTAAGACTCGAAAAGTTGTGGGAAGACTAAATCTTTGACATCCTCTCAATGATGGACGATGGTGAACTAATGCCAAGCTTGGTATTTTGTTATGGTGTCCACATACTCTTTGGTGACATCCTTCTAAAAGTGAACTCTTGCCTCTATTGCATCAAGGTACACTGATTTGGAAACTCTGTCCAACTTGTCAGATAGCATACACATCATGGTCTTGAGAGAAGTCAGACTAACAACATACGGGTGCATAGTGTCTATGCTCATTTGCAAGTCTGTGCTCATGGCTATGTGCATGAGCTGATAAAAGTACATGTCTAGCTCCAGTCAGATGTGGTACCTTGTCTTTGCATCGATGAGTATGCCAATGATTGTCATCACAATCTTGTGCACAATGATATCCATGTTCCTAAACACTCGTGCATGTCAAGCATGTAAGTTGGTGATAAGTTGCAAGAGTTCCTCATAGTTTCGGATCTCACACTAGATGCATGCCTTCAACTCCACTATCATTGGCTTCATCATCTTTGGAAAGTCCAATGGGGCTACCTTGTATCTCATTTTCCATACCTGCATGTGATCGACAACAATGTGTATGTCTGACAAGATACATTCTCTCCTAGCACAATATTGTTGCCAACCGTTCAATTGGAAAAATGACTTATGAATGGTGACGAACATGAAGTGCAACTTTGGCATGAGTATCTCAAGAGAAACTACTTCATCAAGTATTGCTTTCCTCAACTCTACTCTGGAATATGTTGTAACTTTCTCTTCTCTCTTCTTGGCTACTTGTAACTACTTAGCCATGCGGTCATTCTCAGTTATCAAGAATCTAACACTTAAGATGGTGGCTTCGACGTATGCCTTAGTAGCATCAGCCAATGAAGCTCGATGTCTGTGCACATTGGACAACAACACTTGTTCTTCAAATGATGCAGGATAGACATGGACATTCATAGTGGGTACTCTGCATGACTACACAACTCTATGTTGTGATTCATCGAAAGATATGTTTTGCACATCCACTTTCAGACTATCCTTAAGGATTTAAGTGTCTCCTTGATTGCTTGAGACTTGCTCTGCTGGTGGATCTAGTGAAGTTGGTGGGGTGACCTCTTGGTTCTAAGACATGAGGTCAATGTCCTGATCTAACTCTGACTGAACCACATCCATATCCATCTGCTCTAACATCTATTCAATCTCTTTAGCAAAGTCTTTCTCCTACGATTGCTCACCCTGTCTACTGTGGGTTAGATATTCAAATGAATAAATAACCTGTATGGGTGTAGTTTCATCAATGTGTATCTAAAACGCGTCCTATTGTTCATGTTCTTGTTGCAATTCATTCTCTCTTTTGTGTAGCTTTTTATCTTCCCTTAACCCTTACTTCAACTCCTCCAACTTCTTTTCTACTTCCTCTAGCTTCTGCTTCTCCCTTTACCTTTGCTCGATCCTTTTGTTGCATTGTTGAATATTTGCCTCAATCTCCAAAGGTTCTCTTAACAAAAATGGATGTGCTTTGAACTTGAAACTTTTCTTTGCCTCCACGTTGTCAGCAACCTTCCTCTTGCCTTTGTCAAGCACAGGCTAGTTGCCTTCTGATATTGTTGATGCTACTGCTCTTTGAAATGTTGTTTCCTTCTACACTGCTAACCACTCTACAACCATTATGATTGGTTCATTGAGCCTTGAGAAGTTATAACAGTATTTCCATGGGTCTTCCTCAGGCCAATAACACGTTTCGTGGATCCAAGGATGATACACTCTCACATAGTGTTCCTTCACTAAGCAATGTGGGTCATATGAATTGGAACTTATGGTGTCAAATGTGAACCTCTTGAATTCCTCCACATTGGCCTTATCATGCTTGAGATTATGGATATGATACAACCCGATCTGCAAAGGAAGAGCGGGCCAAGGTCCCTTCTTCTTCCTATGCAGTCTCACTAACAACCGTGTTGAGATGTGATATGAAACTTCTTGCATGACCATCTTATCTGTGGAAAACTTCAGTAAAACATGTGGAGCCTTCTTTGTGATGTACATCCAGTTGAAGTTGTCAAGGGGTGATGCATACCAATATTTTATATCAACCAATGCCTCCATCGCTTCCTGTGACATGCAAGATGGATGTTGCTCAAAGATCATCTTGTACACTATGGTGATGAAGTAGTATGATAGTTGTATAATAACTCTACAAAAGTTGCATTCAGAGAATAACTTGCAATAAGTGTGCACAGTGGTTTGTGAAGGTGCCCATGCCCAACCCAAGTCTGGGAACTTCTTACTAGCATAGATTGTATCAAGTATGTAAGCATACATGAAAAGATTTACTTGTTGACCCTTGGGTGAATGCCCAACTTCTGTTACTTGTTCCTTCAGCCGGAAAGCCAACATGTCAAACCAATTGAAAGATATTCCTTCGTTTGTGAGTTGGTCCAACACAATCACCCAACTTTGTAGTAATTTTTTTGCACTCTCTTGGTTGTATAAGTGGCATGTGAAGATGCGCAAGAGTTGATAAGAATTATGCAGTATCCTCGTCTTGTACACTTGGTTGGGTGTTGTTCAGAACTTGGATGACTCTCTTACCCAGCTCCTCAAGATGTCTCTTGAGTTTGCACTATTGCTGGGTCTAGTGAAGGGTGCATCCATTATAACCACCGACTACATCAAATGATACATCGCCGGAAATTCCTTTTTCCTAAAGGTATAAATTTTTGTTCCAGTGACACTTCTCAACACCATTATCATTGGGTCAGTATGTGAGACAATCTAGTAGATCATGTCTTCCCATGGGAACGTGGGTTACTTGCATGCAGTCCAGTACAAGTCAAACTAGTGTATGTTGACATAGACTATGCGATCCTCCATATTCTCCTCAAATGTTCCTAAAAATATGTCATTGATTTCCTACCATTTCATCTTGATTTTGTTGTTTATGAATAACTTAGTTTCCTCATAGATGGGAATCTCATGGACACTTTCTCAATTGCATCTCCATTTGTACTCTCAACAGTGTCTTTTAACCCTGCTCTCTTGGAATCCATTGTACACATACTGTTAAGAGATTGATGAACACCTATGACACCTAGAGACAGAAAACACACATGGCAATCACAATGTCAACTGAAAAATAAAACAATTTGAGGAATGGCATGCAACACACCTCAGTGACTCACTAGAAGATTTGCGCAAATTTTCACTTGGAGACTAACTTCCATAACTACATAGAACAAAGTATGAACTATCAGTGGGCTGACTTAATACTGAAACTACACAAATCATAGTCCAGACTAGCTTTCCGATGACTAAAACTACGCAATGTGTAGTTTCAGTCGTCATCACTCCAACCTGGTAAAAGACAATTGGACAATTTCGGGGGCGAAATAAGGCATTGCCTCTCAGAATTACACAGAGAAAGCCTGCGAGGCCAGTGTGGAGCAAGCTTGCATAATTCCTCAGAGAAAGGGATGGCCTTCCATCCCAGAAATCCATAGTTCAGGTCAAGTAAGGCAATGTCCGAGCCAAGGCAACCCAGACTTGCCAACGGGCGACTGAAAACATGTAAAGGTTGAATGCATGTGAAAAGAAAAGTGTAGACATCAGTGAATGAGCATGCACGCAAGTAGTGAGTGTAGGATTCAATAAATGGGAAAACAAATGAGTGTGTGAAGTGAGTCACTACAACAATGACCGTCAGTGCAGAAACAATATGATGCAAGCAACAACAGTGAGATTGAATGAAAAAATTGAAACAGTTCTTCTAAAATTAACATGCATTAAAATGACAAAAAGACATTCAATGAAACCAAACAAACAAAACTTATACACTGAACTACAAAAAGAGAGAGAATCAACAAAAGGCATGAAAATTGGATGTATGTGGAAAAAGTTGAGCTAAGTTTGCAAATGCTCCTAGATGCGATAGAGAATGCAAGAGCTCCAAGATCAAAGTGAAGAATGAGCTCTGAAGCACCGAATAAATAGTTTTGACAAGATCAAGGTTTATGACACGCTGATATGAAAATCACTCTTGAGTGATCTCAGTGAAATAATTATTGAATGAAGGTATTACAAACTCATGTGCTAGTGTGTGTCTATTTTATTTTAGGCAACGGATCGATTAGACTGCAAAATAAACAGACACGGGAAAATGGGAAATAACAAGAGAAACACAGTAAGAAAATACAAGAACACTATAATTAATAAGGAGTTCACTCTATCCTCTAGGGCTACATCTCCGGTCCAGCTCTCAATGGTGGCCTTCTTTTATTGTGTCTTTAAAGTAGAGAATTACAATAAGGAGCTCAATCTGAATCTCTTGAAACAAAATTGCTTGGCAGGATGGTTCTTGGATTCCCTAAGCCACTAGAGTGCACAGGCTCTTTTCCTATCCAAGTCTTGACCTCTCTGGTCTTTAATGGGAGGAGCTCAATGTGGTGCTTAATTCTTGACAGATCCTCTCAGGGATTGCTTAAACCTCTCAAGCCTTTTGTCTACTCGATGTAGCCTTAGGTCAACTCAGCTCTCGGTTTTTCTACTTCTTACTTCTTCTTCGCTCTCACTCTCATTATCTTCATTCTCTTTGTTACGCAGTAATTTGTCACCATCGGTCACCATCCTTGTCGCACCCCCACTATCACACATTGGAGGACACATTTACGGACCTGTGACCAGTGACATAACTTGAAAACACTTGCATTGAGGCCTCCTGAGTATGAAGTTCAATAACCCTGAAGACACCTTCTAAAGATTAGCCTTGGAAAATGCCTTTTTCCCATTAGCGCGGGCCCACAGTGTATTACCCCGCGCCAATGGCTCAGTCCTTACAAAGAGGGCGCGCCCATAAGCGCTCTGTTCCAGAGCACGACCCGCGCCACACAAATTAGGCATGATTTCTGGCCAGCGCATGCTAGAATGCTTTTTCCCTTGCGACTCACTCAGTTCCCTGAAGGAAAAAGCCCACAGAAGCATCCGGGTTTCGGCTTTTCTATCCAAGGCAATGGCTATTATGAGACATTACCAAAACTTAGAATGTGTCCACATACAATGTATATCTCCTCTCCCTTTATCTATAAAAGCCTGTCTCCCCATAATGAACAGGCTAGTTTTTTGGAGGCTAAAGCAAAAGAGCAAACAAGCCAGTGTGAGAGAGATACTTTTGAGCTAAAAGTTGAAAGTAAGGTTATGCTGCCGGATTGTTGAGAGAGAAAGTGATTTTGCAAGACATGTCGGACTGACTGCCCACCCAGCTAGAGGAGTTTTACAGTGTCAAGCCTTAAGTGGTTGTAATTTTCTTCTCTCATTTCTATTTAATGCAAAGCGACTGTCATTATGGTTTCATTCATGTGTTACGTCGGTGATATGTGAATTGTATCTTGCTTGACTGGTACATAGCTATATGTTTTTGGATTTTATGCTTGTTGTGGGTTATTCTTCACTTGTGCAGGTATCTATGTGCGAATAGCGACCGGCCGGAGATAGAGGATAGGAGCGACACTTTCCCCCACAACAAACAAGCGTCGGATCCTAGGTTGGTCTCCTAAATCGACTTTTAAATTATATAGCTAGAAACTTGCATGCAGCGTGATTGATTGTTGCTAGACCCCTGTGGGGCTAGTGGGATCCACCTCTGTCCGCAAAGGGGATTTACCTCCGCAACACTCTTCTCTGTGTGTTCTGTTCTGTCTGTTCATGGCTTAAAGCCAATCTGTCTCGTGACTGCTCGCTTCCTCTTCCGCCCTTGTCATATCACCTGTTGCTAGTCGCTTGGAGTTCCCTGTCTCTGCGTCATCATTAACAGCTCATAGGGAGTGTCCATTTGTCCTCTCACAAACTGCGCCAACTCTTCCTCGTCAGTTCAGTTTTTCAGTTACACTATGGAATGAGTCATCCACCATCTCAGTAGTCAAATCAGACTTTAGAATTCTTTATGTCGCAGCTTAATTCTCCATCAAATCTAGTTCCTCCATCGAGCACAATCTTTGCCGTCAGATCTTGAGCCCCCAAATCCTATGACATTCTCTCATTTCGTGCGGTTGACTTGATCGACCATTAGCACACGACGAGAGGCGGTTTTCTCTCACATCTGCCTGACACACGTCATGTGATGAATGTAATCACTCATTTTCATCCAAATATGTTTACCGCCTAAGGGTTCCCCTGATATAATACTATTTTTTGGAGTGTGGGACCCTCCTTTCACCTTAGCGCTTTCCACTCAGTTTTCCTAGCTTCCATGTGACTGAGTGGTTAGGGGCCTTTCCTTCTCAAGGGGTTTTTCCCAGTGATGCACTAATTATGCATCAGAAATGCCCTCTGTTTCCCGATCTGGGCTTCCCAATGGCCAGTTTTGCCTCCTACACGATCTCCATGGGCCTCGGTTAGCGTGCTTTGACCGAGGTCCTTGTCATTCCTTGCTGGCTGCAAACTGCCACTGTCGGAGCTCTTCCTGATCTCTCTTTGTTCACAAATTCGAAGTCTGTCCTGTTTTGATACATGCATGGCATCATGATTATTTTTCATGAATCCAATTTGGATCATGGCCTTCCCACTGAAATAGCTTTTGGACCACCAAAATTTGGTTTTCAAGCATCGACTAAGTGAGGGCACAATTGTCTGACTTGTCCAATTTCTATCCACTTTGCACTACTCGGTTTTGAACCCTTGATCCCAACTCTAAGGTACTCAACATCTCCCCTGCGCGTCGTCCTCACCTTCCTGTCCAAAATTGTGTCTTCCTGCAATTCATTAAGATATCTAGATAGTAGGTCATCAATAGAAGGCAATTGACTCTGCTCTTTAGGATCCTTAATTAGTGAAGGTTCAAACAATGTCAAGCAATCTGCATTTATTACTGAGTATATGTGCATCTAAGCTAGTAGATCAAGGCGAAAATCATTCTCACCAATATTCTCAAGTATCTTGAAGGGTCCATACCTGATAGGCTTTAGCTTTTTACCTTCACCTTGCATCCTATCCTTGCTGATATACAGCTAGACTTGGTCACCAACTTGAAAAATATGCTCCATCTGATGCTTGTCATGCCTTGCCTTGTATTTGGCTTGGCTATTTTCCAGTTGTTCCTGTACTGCCTGGTGGATCTCTTGGATTTGTTCAATGAATCTAGTTGCCCTGTCCACATCATTGTGTCCCTCAACTGTGGTATCTTTACCAAAGACAAAATCCAAAGGAGACCTTGGAGTGAAACCAAAACAGGTCTTAAGAGGAGATCTTTGTAGAAGAATGTTTTTCTTTGTTATAAGCATGCTGCACATAACATGAATGTTCATACCAAAGCTTATGATGTTTACTGCAATATCCTCTAGGTAACTAGATCATTGTCCTATTGACTACTTCTGTCTGGCCATCAGTTTTTGGATGAAAAGTTGTGCTCTTTTTTAGTTTGGTGTCCATAAGTTCCCATAGACTTGACCAAAACATCCCCACAAATTGGGTGTCTCTATCAGATACAATGGAAGTGGGTAATCCAAAATGAACCCATATGTGTTCAAAGAACAATTTTGTAGTTTGTTCAGATGTAATCTGTTTATTACAAGGTATCAAAATACACATTTTGTTGAACCTATCCACAACAACATACAAATAATCATGACCATTCCTAGATTTAGGCAGTCCTCCAGCAAAATCCATGGAAACACTTTCGCAAGGGTGAGAAGGAACTGGTAGTGGAGCGTACAAGCCTAGTTTTCTATTGTTGGGCTTGCTTTCAGCACACATAGTACACCCTCTTACATATCTAGAAACTGTCTCATTCATTTTTGGACAATAACAAAATCTTTGCAACTGTGCAACTATTTTACTTACCCCAAAGTGACCTGATATAAGAGAAGTGTGTGCTTCTCTAATTATCTTTACTCTCTTAGTTTGTGGAATGCATAACTTCCCACAATGGTATGAGAGTCATTCCTTTACATGATAATCCAATTCTTCTACTCATTTGCCCTAACTTAAAGTTGCATATACATCTTTAAAGTCTATATCTTGAGCATATTGTTAAATGTAGCTTTCATGTAGCACAAAATTGTGCATAAGTATAGTAGATGCATTTATAATAGGTCTAGATAACATGTCTGCAACTTTGTTATGTATGCTCTTTTTATATTTGATGACTAAATGAAACTGGTGTAGAAAACCCATCCATCTGTAGTGTCTTGATCGCTACAACTTAGTTTGGGAGTGTAGATATTGAAGTGGTTGATGATTAGTATGTATTACTATCTCTTTCCCCATTAAGTAATGTTTCCACTTTTTCAAACTCTATACTAATGCATACAATTCTTTATCATATGTAGGATAGTTAACTACTACGGGATTGAAAGTCTCAAAATGACAACAAATGGGTTTTGTCTTGCTGTGTCAACACTGCTCCCATGGCATAGTCACTTGCATCTATTTGGATCTCAAATGGTCTTTGAAGATCTAGCAGTGCTAGTATAGGTGATGTACTAATCTTTTCTTTCAAGGTGGAGAAGGCTTTCTGTTGTTTGCCTCCCCACTGAAACACCTTGTTCAATCCTGTTAAAGCATGTAAGGGAGTTGTAATTAAGGAAAAGTTAGAAATGAACTTCCTGCAATATTGTGTTTCCCCTAAGAAGCTTCTAACTTCTATAGCAGATTTCGGTTTAGGCTAGTTTACAATGATGACCACCTTAGAGGGATCTATTTTCAATTCACCACCCCCTACTATATGACCAAAATAATTCAGAGATGTTTTGCCAAGTTCACATTTTGAGAGTTTAACATGAAGCTTTTCTCTTTTCAAAATATCTATTGTCTGCTTAACATGCTTTGAGTGTTCTTCCCACGTTTTACTAAAAATCAAAATGTCATCCAGATACACAATAACAAAATCATCAAGAAAAGGTCTGAGTACATCATTCATTAATCTCATGAAAGTAGCGGGAGCATTAGTTAAGCCAAAAGGCATAACCAACCACTCATACAATCCCTGCCTTGTTTTGAAAGTAGTCTTCCATGCATCTTGTTTTGCAACTCTGACCTGATGGTATCCACTCTGCAAGTCTAGCTTGGAGAAATAAACAGCCTCCTCAATTGATCTAAAAGATCATCTATGTGAGGAAGGGAATAATGATTTTTAATTTCTATCTTATTCAGAGCTTGGTAGTCAATGCACATTCTCCATGAGCCATCCTTCTTTCTCACCAAAATGATTGGTGACCCACATGGTGATGTGCTAGGCTTGATGAACCCTTTCTCGAGAAACTCCTGCACCTACTTCTTGATTTTGCACCTACTTCTTGATTTCAGCATTCTCTAAAGTAGATAACCTGTACATTCCAATGTTAGGAAAAGGAGCATCATGCTGCAAAATAATATCATGCACTATTTTCTTCTTGGGTAGCAGACCTTTAGGTTCTTGAAACAAGATATCATACTCTGAAACAACCTTTTATAAATCAGCTTGTTGTTTAGCATTATAGCCCTCAAATACATTGGTTTTATCAAGTTTCTTTTCTTTTACAACCATTAGTAAGAATTGTTTGCATGAATTTATCATTCTCTTCATCTACCTAGAGTTTATGAGAGTATAATTATTCTTGAGCTTATGAGCTCTTACAAAGTATTTGATTCCATTTTTAACAAGTAGATACTTGTTCTCAACTCTATAGAAAATAGATTTTCTATCATACAATTAAGGAATTCCTAAAACAATTCCAGATATATCAAAAGGAATTATGTCTAACTCAACCTCATCTACAAATGCTGACCCAAAAGAAAACTTGAGTTTGAACTATCTAGTCACTTGTAGTTGTGCTTTATCATTCAACCATCATAACGGGTATGGTTTCTTATGAGGTGTAGTTGCTAATCCCAATTTCTTTACAATTGCTTCAGAAATTATATTTACTTGTGAGCCACTGTCAAACAAAGTATCAATCTTTTGATGTTTGGAAATAACTCGAATATGGAAAAGCTCATGTATTTTTCTCTCATTTTCTTGATCAATAATAGATTGTGCAGAATTACTAGTAGATGCTTCCGAGTTCTAACCTTTTATACCTGCGGCTGCAATGGTTGTTTCATCTCCTGAATCTGACCCCAAATCTTTCTGAATAGCTACAACACTCGTCTTCTTCTTGACCTCGAACTTCTTAGGTCTCAACTCTGGATGCAAAATCCAACAATGCTCATCATCATGCCCATCCTTTTTACAGTGAGTGCATGAAGCCTTGCTTTTCTATGCAGTGTTAGCCTTCCTTGCTTTCCATTTCTACTTTCTTTTCTCCTTATTCTTGCTTGCAGCAGGTTGGGATGATCCCCCAACTTCTGGATTTCCATTCTTTCCTCTAGCTTCTAGATGAGTAGCTTGTGGGATTAAACATGAGGATGGTGTGGTTCATGTAGCTGTGTAGACCACTAATCTACTTTAGCAGATTCTTGAGTGAGTCTAAAGATATTCCTAGAATCGATGCTCTCTTTCTAAATTCTTGAGTGTACCCCTGCACACTTTTCCCTTTCAAGTGTTAAAGAGTTTGCCAACTCATCATGGCGTGTTGCATGTAGGCCAATGGATCGAACTGATTTTTGATTGCAGAAACAAATTCATTCCAGACAAAGATAGTCTTACCATGGCTTTTCATGTTAGCTTTGGATCTGCTTTCCCACCAAACCAAGGCAGTGCCCCCAAGGCGTAGGCTTGCCAGCTCAATCTTACTCTTTTCTGAATCAATGTTTTGTACTCTGCAATAAACATCAATTTGTCTAATCCAATTGTCCAACTTTTCTGCATTTAACTCTCCATCATATATAGGTAGATCAAATTTAACATCTACTTTGAATAAAGATGCTTTCTTTTTCTGTTTAGGGATATTAGGAGGTGTGAGAAAACTTTCCTCTTTCCCTTTTCCTTTTGAGTGGTCATGGAAGTGAGACTCATCTTCTCCTTTGTCCTGTTTAGAGCCTGATGAATCTTCATCCTTATGTTTTCTAAAGTCCCTATACATTTCTTCTACCATGGACTTTATGGCTAGGAAACTTTCTATGAATTGAGGGTCTGGCCCCATAGAACCTTCCTCTCACATTGTCTTCCAAGGATAGACTCTCCCATTTTCAGGATTAGTTTCAACCAAATCTCCTTCTCCTAATTTGAGCTTTGAGCTAGTTAGAATTCAACAGCTAAACCAACACAAGTTTGTCTAACATTGACAACCTAAAGCTCTGATACCACTTGATCTAAAAATCACTCTTGAGTGATCTCAGTTAAATAATTATTGAATGAAGGTATTACAAACTCATGTGCTGGTGTGTGTCTATGTTATTTTAGGCAACAGATTGATCAGATTGCAAAATACACAGACACTGGAAAATGGGAAACAGCAAGAGAAACACAGTAAGCAAATACAAGAGCACAACAATTAATAAGGAGTTAACCCATCCTCCAGGGCTACGTCTTAAGTTTGGCTCTCAGTGGTGGCCTTATTTTATTATGTCTTTGAAGCAGAGAATTGCAATGAGGAGCTCAATTTGAGTCTCCTGAAACATAATTGCTTGATAGGGTGGTTCTTGGATTCTCCAAGCCACTAGAGTGCACAGGCTCTTTTCCTATCCAAGTCTTGACCTCTCTGGTCTTTAATGGGAGGAGCCCATTGTGGTGCTCAATTCTCAATAGATCCTCTTAGGGATTGCTTGAACCTCTCAAGCTTTATGTCTGCTCGATGCTACCTTAGGTCAGCTTGACTCTCTATTTTTCTGCTTCTTGCTTCACTTTCTCTTCTTCGCTCTCACACTCTCTGTCTTCGTTCTCTTCTCTGTGTGTTTTTTTCTGTCTGTTCATGGCTTAAAGCCAATCTGTCTCATGATTGCTTGCTTCCTCTTATGCCCTTGTTGGATTGCCTACTGCTGGTCACTTGGAGTTCCCTGTCTCTACGTCATCATCAATGGCTCACAGGGAGTGGCCACTTGTTCTCTCATGAACTATGCCAACTCTTCCTTGTCGATTCGGTTTTTTGGTTACAATTTGGAATGAGTCATCTGCCATCTCAGCAATCAAATCGAACTTCAAAATTATTTATGTCGCGGCTTAATTCTCTGTCAAATCTAGTTCCTCCATCGAGTGCAATCTCCACCGTTAGATCTAGAGCCCCCTAATCCTACGACATTCGCTTATTTCGTGCGGTTGACTTGCTCGACCGTTAGCACGCGATGAGAGGAAATTTTCTCTCTCATCCACCTGACACATGTTGTGCGATGAATGGAATTGCTCGTTTTTAGCGAAATCCGCTTATCGCCAAAGGGTGCCCCTGATACACCACCGCTTTTTGGAGCGCGGGACCCGCCTTTCGCCATAGTGCTTCCCTACAGTTTTCCCAGCTTCCATGTGACCGAGCACTTTGGGGCCTTTCCTTCTCAAGGGTTTTTTCCCAGAGATGCACGATTAGTGCTAAGCGCTAATCATGCATCATAAATGCCTTTTGTTTCCCGATTCGGGCTTCCCAATGGCCAGTATTGCATCTTGCGTGGCCTCCATGGGCCTCGGTCAGTGCGCTTTGACCGAGGTCCTCTTCGTTCCTCGCTAGCTGCAAACTGTCACTGTCAGAGGTCTTCCTGATCGCTCTTTGTTCACAAATTTGAAGTCTATCCTGTTTTGATACAGTCATGGCATCTTGATTATTTTTCATGGATCTAATTCGGATCACATGCATGCCACAAATCTAAGAAAAAGTGACACTTGGGAGGAGGATTCTAAAATGGATTTTACAAGTAACTCCCAGTTGCTAAAAATAGATCTTTAAAGTCTAGGGATGGTTTTTTCTTTTTTTGGGAAATGAAGCCCATGAATGAAAAGAAAGATTGGTTAGTCCTCGAGGGAACCGATCAACTTGGGAGCACAAGCAATGGATTGCAAGCCTCTCGATGACTTCTGCACAGTCTCTGGGCTAAGTGGATCTAACTACCCCTTAATCTCTACACAATTTCTAGACTAAAGCCAAGGTTGTAAGACATATCTGCATAAATTTTGAGAGCAAGCCCAATCATGGGCTTCTCTCCACAATTTTTAGAGGGAAGGCTACATGCTTTCTCTGCACATTTATGTAAAGTAGTAGGTTGCCTTGATGATCTACGCATTTCTGGAGAGCAAGGATGGTTTCCCTCTAGTTTTGTGTAATTTTTCAAGTGAGCGTAACAACTAGTTAATAACCAACTGTCGAGATGTGAGCTTGTAGGTGAAAGGAAAAAAAGCTAGCAAACAGATGCTCTTAAGCCAAAGAAAATCAATGAAAGAACATATACCTGGGTATTGCAAGACATGATGATGAGGATGGTTGGTAGGGAGGTGCCAAAACAAAGCTAAGGAAAAATTTTGGAGGGTGTTGTAGCCTCTACAAGATAAGAATACAATGGGGTACAAGGAGTTTGGAACACTTGCCATGATTCTTCTAATAACAACATTCTTTCCACTTTATTCCACCTTTGTTTCAAAGGCATGGCTATATATTAGGGAACCTTATAAAGAAACCTTTTGAATCGGCGTTTCAAAACGTTTTTCTTTGATATCATTTTGAAATAAAAAAGAAATGTAGCAATATTTTCGTCATGTTAACAAGGAAAAATTTGTTAACAAACCCCACCCTCCCCTCATAAAAGGGGAAATACCAGCAACACCGATTGTGGCTGATTCTAATTTTTTTTTTGGAATTTTTAAGCAAGCTACCTTAATATTAATATGCTAATGTGGGAGAAAAAGATTGCATACTGCTCAAAAAGTACCCTGCCATGTATGAAATTAGGTTTTCTTAGGTTAATATGTCATAATAATAGTAATTGTTGTATATGGAAATATTAATATGTTGAAAATAATATCGAGAGGAGGTGGGATGAATCAGTATTAAAAAGTCAATAATATTCTTTTCACAATCATATTTGTATACGCTGCCTCAGTTAATGAAACTTGCATATATACGCAACTGTTGTTAAGAAAACTAGCATATATCCTGCAGACTTATAATTTAGTTAATTCATCAGATGTTGATCTTTAATCTATGTATCATAACCATATAAGTAACTAGGTAGAGTAAAAACAGAGTAGACGATTACACACAACAACACATGATATAAGGTGGAAACCCAATGTGGGTGAAAACCACCTATTGCAATTCGTCTCTATCTTCTTTTAATAAGAAACTTCTAAGGTATGTAATTACCACTAGAGAAGGTATGTAACTACCACTTATTCTATCATCTTTTCTTTAAATTCATAACTTCCTTGCATTATGAAATGAGCATGTGGTGAATGATTATGATAAAGTTTAGAAGTTTTGTGTGCAACATAAAATGACTAATAATTACCCTTTTTCAATGCAAAAAAAGAAGAAAATGGAAGATCGCCATTCCAAAGGAAATGCCAAGATGAAATTATATGTTGTCCCTTTGACACGGAACCACATCCAGACTAGGCAATCCAAATTAGAGCGGATAAGCGAGGAAAAGGAAGAGGAGATACCAAATCGGCACAAGAGAACAAGAAGATAACTGAGAGCTAACAGTATGGTAAATCCCTCAAAATCCTTTGATCCTGAGGGATTTCTACCTTAACAATTCTTTGTATCATTGATATCTCTGCTTGGCTGCTATAAGAAGGGATAGCATTGTTAGCCCAATGGACGGAATATTGTTGTTTTTATGAAATTCACTATTGTAACTGAAACTTTGATCATCGACTCTCTTTAAAAGAGTGATTGATGTAAACTTTGTTTTGATGCTTAATATATAAATTATGGTTGTTGTTCCGTCATTGACTTTGGAGTAATCTTAAGCAGTGCGTCCTTGGAGGCTAAGGGCCCGGCCGTGGTGGATCACTTTCTCCTGTACCATTATTTTCTGATTCGTGTGTGGTTTGATTTCTCTTATTTGCTTTGTTCAGTAATCTGATGTTATTTATTATTTCATCCATTGGCTCTATTATATTTCCTTCTTATTTGAATAGTAATGTTATTCTCTGCAACAGGAATGTTATGTTATTTATTCTAAACTTATATCACATTGTTGTTCCTTTAACATATTGAGTGATCTATACTGAAGGTCTTCCGAGAGGAGTGCACAAAAGGACATCAGTTAACTCAGTTGCATGTTAGTGCATGTTCAGTTCAGCAGGGACAGGTGTTAGAGGATCAGATTGCTATCAGTTGTGACTATAGTTGTGCATGAGGATTTGCACAATCAATGGGATTGAGTTATGCCAATGAGAATTTGCCAATACCAAGTGATTATAGCCTCTGCTCACGTGATTCCCAGTGTGAGTGATTCTTTTGAGGTAAATACGAGTTTGGTTCAACCATTCTCATCCATTCTTGAGCAGGTACTGAACAGTGGAGGCAGGCAAGCAGTGGAATAGATTTGGAGATAAGATCTGATCTGTATTGTGTGTAACAAGTGGAGATAGTACTGGATACTTGTGAGAAGTATTGACTATTGTAATGTTACATGTTCTCAATCATTAATATACAAATAGTGTGGGGTTTTCAGCTGTAAGCTTTCCCCGGGTTACATACTATGTTAATGTGTGCATGCTCTTGATGTTTTATTGTTATTGATGCTGCTATATTGATGATCAACGTAGAGGAGCTTATGTATTGTGTATGTATTCTGCAATAGTACATGATCAGGATAATCTTCATTGAATATGTGTTTATTATTCAAAATTTCTACATGCTATCAGAGCTGTTGATCATCAGATCTACTATTCAGGAAGTGTTTACATTCTATTTCTTCAGGCAGAGTTTGTAATCGGGCCAGGTAGCCTTTGGATTCATCCTTCCTTTAGAAGATGAGATATCTGGTGAATGCCCATACAGTCGATCTCTGCACGAGAAGTATTTTGTTCTCACGAATTTTAGATTGGAAGCGGTTGAGTTTGGAGCTGGTGGAATTCGAATTTGCAGCAGTGTTTTCTTGGTGTCAACAAGGCAATGTCTTTCAACGGATTGCGATTGGAGTATGCCCTTGAGGGCAGCTCAAACTATATTGCATGGAAGGACAGGATAGAGGCAATATTGGATGATAACGGGCTGAAGGAGTTCATAGTGACGGATGTCCCAAAGCCTACTAATGCTACTCAAGCTGATGCTTGGCAAAAGAAGACCGCAAAATGCCGAAGGATTCTGTTGGAGGGCGTGAAGGATCACACTGTGTCTAGCCTGCATGGAAATACTTCTACATATCTGATGTGGAAGGCTTTAAAAAATCTATTCCAAAGCAAGAGCGATAAGAGGAAGCTGGCGCTCAAAGATAAACTCAAAAACATCAAATGCAAGAAGGGTGACAGTATGCCCAAGTATCTCATGAAGTTCACTCAGTGTCGAGATGAGTTGGGAAGTGTGGGGGTTACTGTCGATGATGAGGAATTGGTGAGCTTGGCTCTCCTTGGTCTTCTGAAGAGTTGGCATTCCTATCAGGACTCTGTCAATGGTCGGGAGAAGTTGCCAAGATGGGAAAGACTATGGTCAGATCTTGTGCAGGAGGAGATCAGGTGGAGCACCAGAGACAGTTCTTCATCTCTGCATGATGAGGAGAACTATGCCTTAGCGAGTAAGGCAAAGAAGGGGAAGGGTAAGGTTTCTCTTTTCGAATCCAATTCTTCCAATGATGGGAAGAAGGTTGACAAGTCGAAGGTGAGATGCTTTCGTTGTCATGAGTTGGGCCATTATGCTAGTAATTGCCCAAAGAAGAAGTCCAAGAAGGGATCCGAGGAA
>APFE031220337.1:0-15723 GCA_000404065.3 Pinus taeda
TTTCTATATATAGGAGTCTAAGGGGTCATGACATAATCAGAGCCGACATAACAATAATAATGTAAGGGCACAATAATATCAATAGTGGGCTTCTATGGGGCACAATAGTAACAATATGGGCACTACCTGGGTACATCAATATAATAAGTGGGTTGTACTAATAATAATAAGGGGTTACACTAGTAGTATAGGGTCCTAACACCCTTACCTTCATCTACCACCACATTAGATGGGGGGCAGGTAGGTGGAATGAAATTTTTCACGGGTTCCTCGCCATGATCCTCTTGGATTCTTCATCTCCTCTTCAAATCTTCTTCTAATTCTCTATATAATATTCACCATGAATTAATCAGTGGTGTTGGCTAGCTCCATACAAGTTTCTTTTCCTCTTAATTCTTATATCATGGATATTTGGTCCCACTCTTCAGGTCATTATATAAAAATATATTCATTTATAATTCAAAATATTATTTCATTACAAAAATTAGGGGGGAAATAAACTAGGAGTGCCACAGGCCTAATGTTACCTAGAAAGAAGGGAGAGATAAGAGGAATACATTCTTTTGTTCATTTCGATGCCAACTCTGATGAATTTAACCAATTGGATCAAACTAGGCATATTTTATTAGTATATGGGGCTCTATAGTCACATTTGAATCTTATAAATGATGGTTGGAAAGAAAATCCAGATAGATCTATTTCTGGAATTGAAAGCTAGCCAAGCAGCCAGGAAAATCCACCTAAGTTAGTGACTTCCGCTATTGTTACCTCTACGAATTCCTTTTCTCATGAGAAACAACCTATTGAGATTAAGTCCTCTCTAAAGCATCCAACCAATATAAAAGAAAATGAACATTTGGATAAATCATATAGTGTTGAGTATTCCCAAGCCATTTTTTATTACTCAAATGAAAATATCAAGAAGGATGAAGAAAGTCATGAGAGGGAGATTTCACATCTAGATATGAACCAAGAATTATCACAATATTGAAGTTTATTCTAATTATAATCATGATACAATGATATACATTCTATTTTGAGTCGATGATAGATACTTGATATATTTAGGACATTTCTTCAATACGTTAAGGCATGTGGAATTGATAGAAAAGAGGAGTATCTTATCCTCTTAATTCATTCAAAACTAGGACATCAGTATTTTGTGTTTCTTTCTTGTTTCCACACTACAAATATTTTTGTGGGGAAATCTCAAAAGATGCCCTATCTAGATGACTTCATAGATTCACTCATTCACGAGCAAGATAAGCTCATTTATATGGGGATTTGTAAAACCCCAAGTCCGTGCACTAACATTATAAATGACAACAATAAGAAAAACTAGAAATCAAGGGATCTTGATCACATAGATGGAGATAGAATTCAATCTACTAAGGATACTTTCAACCCCAAGGGAAGAAAGTATAAGAAGGAGAGAACAAAGTGAAACTCTTACAACAAGGGATTTCATTTAGAGAGTCACATGGTGAATGTCATTGATCTTATGATAAGTGTACTTTAGAAACACAACCTTATAAAATGGATATTGGACAGTGTCAAGTCTAACGACAAGCCACCATAAGATCAAGGTATGGCCCATGTTTTAAATATTATTACTTCATCATTTTATAGATTAGACTAAGGTGCCTCTAATCAGACATGTCCATAATACTTACCCAAATAACATTGGATTGACTTTATCTTTGCGTCCAATGGCCAATTAAACCTTCACAACATGTAATATTTCCGATGCCTAACAATAGTACATTGAAAGTAGGAAATAAATTTTACATATATATTTTGTGTTGCACGCAAGAAATTCATATTATGCATTAGTTTCTTCCAATGTATAAAATGTTCTAACTCCTTCATGTTTCAGAAATATTGTGAAAGAAATTAAATGATACTTATAGTTTTACTTGTGCACGTGCTTTATGTCCACACATATTATTTTTGCATATAGTTTTCCTTCGCACATCCCTTTTCTTCCACACACTCTTTAACTATGTACATCCTTCTACCACACAACACTTTTCCATACAATTTTCACTTTCGCATTATTTTTTTGACATTGGATAAACCAATGCTCCCCATGTGTTTCATGTCATGGACTAGATACCTCTCATGGATCCTTATCTCTAGTGTTGGCTTGATGCGCCCTAACCCAGGTTCAACATTAAGCAGGCAAGAAAAGCCCTACACTACTAGCCCTTTCAGCATCAATCTGCGTAGCGCAGACTGAAGTCTCACCTAGAGTAGTATGGGGGGATGTAGGAACCAAGTTTCCACACCCTAAGATGGTTGTGATTTACATCTTATACCCTAGCCCCTGTCTCCATGTAGATCGATAGGCCCATAGGTCTTATCGATGCTGCTTCTTCTCTAACCTTCAGATCCTCCGTGAAGGTATACGACTAACTCTCGCATAGCCCTTACCAGTGATCCAAGCACTTACACGCCTTTGTAACTACGTACAGTTATTAATTCCTGAATTACCTTAAGTGTTCGCCAATTTTACCAAGCAATTAAGATTATCTTCGCGTAAACATATATTCTTACTTGCATTCAGTTAAAAGATAGAAATATATACCTTCACGCATCTAAAAAGCATTATAATGTAAACCTAGAACTTAACATAACATAATTAGATGTAATAATGAGAGACAAAATACAAAACAATTTCAAAATACTTCTCTTTATTGATAATTCAAGTTCCCAGTACAGACTCTATCCGCCCTGTGCACACAGCTGTAGGGGTCCACGCACTTAGCTGCGGACTTCTACCCGAGGCCTCTACGCACTCAGCTACAGAGCCTCTACCTACGCTAAGACTCTCGCTCTTAGCTCTCTACAGACTCATCAATGACTCTTATTGTTATCACTTCTTTAGAACTGCACTACCTTAGACTCTTCTAAGATTCCTTTTCATACATTCCCATGGTCTGCGGACCATGGATAGATCTTTACACCCGACATGATTATTTACAAAACAAGGGTAGAAAACCCTTAATGACTCTTGATATCTTCACGCTCTGTGACCACAAAATGTAGAGAATTTACATTTCTTATACAAACTTCATGTCTTTTGCCCCAAAACTTGGGTTTTTAACCCTAAATTGATCCCCAGGGGATCCATTCTGAACAGGCCCCCAACATAAGCATGGTGACTTGCCCTAGAGTCAATCAGATGGCATAGAGATCTTGTTGCGAAGACCTCCCAGCCCGACTTGGATAACTGCTACCTTGGCGGCGCACTGTGTTGTTGCTTGCTTCATTTCCTCGACCAATTGCTCTATCGCTGGCCCTACACTATCAACATGTAGCTTCTGTTGAATCTCCTGTAGACTAGCCAACTTGCCTTCAATGGAGGTCATGATCACATAAGCCTCGTCCAACCAAGACTTCAAGCGAGCCTTCAACACTGCTTCCTTGTGCTGAGCAGTATCAACCTGTTCTTTCAATACCTTGGCCTCTTGTAGCTTCGCGAGTCTCTGTGTGATGGAGACAGTGGGTGTTGTTGCTTTAACCTTATCGTAGCCCTACTGCAGTTCCCGTGCTTCTATCTCCAGCCTTTGCACATTGGGGTCTTCTTGTAGGCTGGTGAGTACCTTGAACGACTTCTCAAAAAGGGTCTTGCAGTATGTCACTACACTTGTTACTGTTGCTATCACATCTATCACGGAAGTCGCGTGCTTCTCCCTGACTTCTGGTGGATTCGAATGCTGGGCTTTTAATTGAAATTCTACAATTGCAAGGTTCAGCTTGAGCTACAACTTTTAAAACTCTGTACATGTGTCACGCACTCCTACAATGAGTTTCTGAACCCGCACATCAACTCACTCAGCCTCGGGAATGGCCAGCTCCACGATAGTTCTACATGCCTCATCCACAACCTTTCTTGTGCGCTAATTGTTGTTCATCAAGTCTTCCACAAGGTTAATAGTGGAGTCTCTCTGCACAATCAGCTGAGCATTATTGACTTTTTTCTCACTGATCACCTGTAAAGCGCGCTGTTTTCGGGCCTGAAGTTCTGCAATCACACCATCCTGCAGAAGATGAAGTGCCTTGCTAGGAAGTGCTACCAAGTTAAGTCCCACTCCCTTGAGGGGGCTGACAGCGTGCCTGTCAGCTTCAGTCTCTGTCATCAATGCTCCATCTGGCAGCACTATAGCGCAGGGGTCCCTTGCGCGTAACATCCTTGCGGCTTCTGAGGTGCCAAGGGCCAAACTGGTGGGCGCTGCACTGGTCTAAATCTGGGATGCATGGATCTGTAGCTCATGCAGACCCGTCTGAATAGCTCCCAATGCTTGCTGCTATTGCCGCTCGAACTATTGCAGCAGTTTTACGGTGGCATCCCACACTGCATCCCCAATATCATTCAGATCCCCCTCTGTTAAGGTGATCAGATCCAGAGATGTCTTGCTAACCTTGGACTTCTTTCGTGGCCCTATCTTTTCTGGTCCTTTGTTACACTTGACACAGAATGATGTTGTCTCCAGGTTTGCTCCACCTTGCTCCATCTGTTCGTCCCCTTCTTCCTCTGTTTTTGGTCAAGGCGACTTCTGACCTTCATCAAAGTCGCACTCCTCTTCTCCTATCGGCCAACCCGACTGCTATGCAGTAGCGTGCTTTACCTTAGCCCTGTTGTCAACCTCCTTTCTCTTTTTTGTAGCCATTTGTTCCACCTTCAGCTGGCATCTTACTTCTTGTGCTGTGCGATGGACTTGCTTGATCCCAAAGCCAATTCCGAGGCAATGCGCCACTCCACTGGCCAGCCATCAAGGACTGCGTTGATCGCATCATCTATGGCTAAGTAGGGCAATTCGTGCCACTTCTGCTCAGGGTCCTTCCATGTCCATATTGAGACGTGATGGAAGTCAATCTTGAATTCCACGTACTCCTGTAATCTGTCAAAATTGGTTGGCGACAACCGCGGGTTACGATTGATGGCCATATGCACATTCATCTCCATCAAGCTCCAAAATATCTTGTTGTCCTTTATCCACTGAGGATCATTAGCCAGCCACAGCAAAGCGTACTGCACTACCTTTGGTAGGTCCGACACAACTAGAGGAAATTGACTATCTTTGGGTAGCTCTAATGCTACCAACACTATGGACAGCAAGAGCCATGCATAGTGGAATGTCTTGCTGAGATCCTACGCCTCACGATAGTTCGCGAGGAACTCACTGCAAAGGTAGCGCGCCCAATTAAATTGAACTCCCTCCACGCATTGGGCCGCTAAAGCTATGACTGGTGTCGGTACTTCATCAGCGTGAAACTTCCGCATGACCTTTCCTACTAAGAGTTGGGTTGCCACTTTAACCGCGAGGTCAGAGATACTTGTAATCTGAACTTTTTCTTTAGTAATCTGAACTTTTTCTTCATCACCTCTGTGAGGGCATGCTCACCTGCCTTTTAGCCAAATGCCATGGCCAGATTTTCCCCTGTGTACGAGATCCACGTGATCCTATGGATCATCATATCAGTTATGGGTATTGGCTCTTCTATCCACATACACCCATCATTTACCAAGCACAGCAGCTACTTGATTACCACCATTGTGATGGGTGCGCGGTTGTAATGCATCACCCAGGTTGAGCAGTCCTACCTTATCCACACCTCTCATCCACTTCCACAGTTCCAATGCAGTCATTCCCATGGTTTTGTGGAAAATGCAGTGCATGAGTTAGTCGATTTCTAAATGAGGGAGCCGCTCTGTGTTTGCTAAATCCCAATCTTCTAACTTCAAAGGGGAACACGCCACAAGCGCGGTCCTTCGAACACAATTTGATCTGGTAAGAGGGGTGTGTGCAAGGTAACATTACTCTCATCAATGTATTTAGGCACTTTAGTCTTGCCCTTATGCAGAGGAACGTACTCAGGCAGCTTAGTGATGGGGTCAGACCCCACAATTTCAGCTTCCTCCGTTTCCACCCCAACATCCTCATCATCCATTGGGATATCCTCAGTTTCTTCTTCTTCCGGCTCTAGGTTAATCATCTTGCCCTTTTCTTGTGCGGTGGGATTAGCCTTCTGTGGGTGTTTTCTGGGGGATACGTGCACTGGTGGTGTCGCAACCTACTTTCCCTTCCTGTTCTTGGGACCCTCCTTGGTCAGGGTAGGCCTCAGTCTAGGAGACCGTGGAGACTTTGGTACTTCAACTGGTATTTCTGCGGGCACAACCTCAATAGTATCTCCTTCTACTGCCATATCAACCTTTGGAACAACTCCCTCGGTTGTCAGTACTTCAACGCTCATAGCTTTTGTGGGCGTCGACATGATGCTATGCAACAACTCCTGTGTTTCCTGTGGAAATGTCTCAAATATGGAGCTGGCTAGAAAAACTTCAAAGTTTTCATGGTTCATGTGCGCCTGAGAGCTCAACAACTCAATTCTCAAAATGCCAAGTATTTTTCAATGGGAAGCCACCTGCAATTTATAGGCACTTTCAAATTCAAATTTGACTGCTCCCCCCAAAATCGGTTCATTAATGCTAGATTGGCAGCAAATTTTCAAAGATCTGATCCATAAATTCTGACTTAAATTCCACCCCCCACTCCCTTTGGCCATTTTTCCTTTGTCAAATCATGAACAATGAATTTAACGGTCACTTTCCGGCTTCTCTACACGGTTTCTCCCTTGGTAGCGTAGCTCTTTGTCCACTATCGTGGACTCTATGACATTCCCTCATTCCGCCCAGTTCTCTCCTTGCGCACCTCCCCAACCCGGGTAGTGTAGTTTATAGTCTTGCACCTCCTTTCATCTACTTGGAGCACTAAGACTGTGCTTCCCTCATATAGTCACCTAGCTAGATCACTAGTGTATGGCTTCAATTGACTGCCATTCACCTTCCCTGGGAAGGGTTCTCCATTCAATTTATCTAGCTGAACTGCTCCACCATCGATAATGTCCTTGATGACATATGGCCCTAGCCAGTGCATCCTAAATTTCCCTGGAAACTTATCAAATTTACTGTCATATAACAAGACCAGATCATTTACCTTGAAGGTGCGCAGTTTGATGTGCTGATTGTGCCATGCCTTTCCGCCCTCCTTTTGAACTTGTTGATGAAATCTAGCTAGAAATTGGTCCTCCTCAAGCTCTGCTAGCTACGTGAGCCTCTCTTCCAGGGCTCTGTAGTCTGCCATTCCTGTGAGTGATGCTATGCGTAGAATAGGTACAATGTTTTCCATTGGCATCACGACTTCTATGCCATACACGAGTCTGAAAGGTGTTTTCCCAATCATCTTCTTGCACGTCATTCTGTAGGCCCAGAGCACCATGGGTACGTGCACATCCCATTCATTTCTTGTAGCATTGTAGACCTTATTCAATGCATTCTCTAGTATCTTATTGAATGCTTCCACCATCCCATTGCCCTGTGGATGATAAGGCGTACTTTTTTGATGATATACGTGAAATTCTTCTGTCAACACGCTGATTGTTTCGTTAATAAAGTGCCTACCATGATCACTCATCAAGATCTTTGGACAACCAAATCTTGTCAACACATATTCAAAAATAAAATTTCCTGTTGTCACGCCTATACAATCCTTCATAGATTGTGCCTCCACCCACTTGGTCAAGTACTCAGTCGTGGTGATGATGTACTGCGCACCTATTTTCTTTCCTTGAGGTTGAATTGGGCCCACAAAGTCAATCGTCCATTTCTCAAATGGTTGTAATATCACCTACAAAATCAGAGGCAGTTGATCCCTCCACAACAGCTTCCCAGTCCTTTGACATGCATCACATGCCCTAAAATATGCTTTCGAATCCTTACGTAAGGTTGGCCACCACAACCTGGCACATAGAACCTTCTGTGACATTGCTTTCCTTACATAATGTCCTCTCGCTGCTCCCCCATGAGCGTCGGTGAGGATAATTCTCCTTTCAAAATCTGGTACATAACGTTGCAATATCTCATCAGACCCCATTTTATATAGGTGTCCTGCAATGATGAGGAAATCTGCCGCACACACTACTAACTCCTTCTGTTGGCTTGTATATCCTTCTAGAGCAGTTCTCGTCATCAAGAAGTGTATGATATCATCAAAGTGACTATCTGCGACACGTACCACAAAGAGCTGCGCGTCAGGCAGCGCTTCCTCCAAATTAGTAGGTCCCTCTCTTCTTTCAATGCGCGACAAATGATCAGGTCCTGTGTTCAGTCACCCTGGCTTCACAATAACTTCAAAGTCATACTCCTGGAATAACAATAACCATCTGCAGATCTTCCCCTCCAATACAAGCTTATTGACCAGGTATTTCAATGCAAAATGATCCATATATATCTTAAAATGTCCACCCAGCAAATAGTGCGTGAAATTCTGGAGCGCGTACACCATAGCTAATCCTTCGCGCTCTGTCATGGAATAATTCTTCTTTCCTTTAGACAACTTCCTACTCGTGAACACTATAGGGTGATCTAGTTCTCCCTCACCGGCCTGTGTTAGCACGGCCCTGAGCACAATACATGATGCATCCACGTGCACATGAGATTCCTTCTTCTAGTCCAAGAAGACTAGGATCGGTGCAGTGAACATTTTCTCTTTTAGCATGTCCAAGCTCTTCTGACATTCATCATTCCAACAGAAAGTAACATCCTTTTTCAACAATTTTTGCATAGGTGCGGTGATCTAGGCATAGCTCTTGATGAACTCCCTATAGTATTCGATATGTGATAGAGTTGCGCGCAACTATTTCACATTCCTCGATGCCTCCAAGTTGATTATCACTGCGATCTTTGCAGGGTCCACAATCAATCCTTGTCTGCATACCACATGACCCAACAAGATCCCAAAAGGGACGAAAAACAAGCATTTCTTCAGGTTGAGTGTGATCTGGTATCTCTGACATGTATCTAGAATCAAGCACAGACTTACCACATGCCACTTGACCAATCCAAACATTGTCCAATCATCAAAGTATACCTCCATAAACGTATGAATGAAGTCTTTAAATGTCGCAATGACAACACGTGAAAAGATTGTGGGTGCATCCTTCAGCCCAAAAGGCATCACCGTGTACTGAAAACATCCCCATTCAGTCACGAGGGTCATCTTGCTTCTATCCTTAGGCACAATTTTAATCTGATGGTACCTAGAGAACCCATCAATGAAATAGTATGCTTCTTAGCCGCCTACATTATCCAGGACTTTGTCATTGAACGGGGTTGGGAAAGGATCATGCACACAAGCATCATTGAACTTCCAGAGGTCCATGCATATCCTTATTTATTCTTTCTGTTTCTTTTCCTGAACCACTATCGGGCTTACCCAATCAAGTTCTTCCACTGGTTCAATAATTCCTTCTGTGAGCATCTTATCTAACTCAGCGCGGACCCTTTCCTTATACTTCAGATTAAGGCGGTAAGGTCTCTATTTCATAGGTTTCACGTCTAGTTTCAGGGTGATCTTCATGACACCCAGGTCTCCTATTATTCTCTTCATATCAGAAAAATTTGTGGGGAACAAGTCGTGATATTCGCAGAGGAGCTTAGCGACCTTATCTACTGTTGCATCATCCCAATAGTCTCTAGTCTTCACAAATTTCGGCTCCGCCCCTATGCCAATGTTGACTTGTCTAGTTTTTAGTGGTGCGGTTATGTCTGGATCATCTATCTATGGTCCTTCAACCTTGCGGAGACCCTCGGTTTCCACCATATTAATCTTTCTGGGATCCTCATCCTCTTCCTTAGCGGTCACGTTATAACATTCCAGTGTGTGGTTCAACTGGGTAGTCCAGTCAGGTTGGATCAGGTCCAAAGGATCCTGCAGTATCCTAAAGATCACTTCTTTAACCTCCTGTAGCACCGTGTCAATACAGTCAAACCCATCCTTAAAGATGAACTTCATTATAAACCCCTGGCATAAGATGTCCCATTCTTCTGTGCCATGGAGAAGCTCTGTTTCCAAGTACCAATTCATTGGTATGACATCCAGGGTATGAAAAAACAGATGCATCCATTCAGGATGGGGCTTCACTCCATAAGCCTTAGTTCATTTTTCCAGGTGATAATGCAGATCATCCCTTCCATCATACTTGTCTGTCAGTCTCACTTTCGGTTGCCCAAACCGTATTCTCATCATCCTCCTATAGTCGCGCCAATCACTGAAATTATCCTTGTGTGCACCCCACCATCTTGTGGGCGTAGCGCCCAAATCCAAGGCCTGGAAATGGTGCTTCTCCGACACTTCTATTTCAAATGTGTCCAAAAATATATCCACATCAGTCAACCCATGATAAATAGGTAGATTCCTTACTTCTGATGACACGCAACGCAATGACTTGGTCATCATATTACAACATAGCGTAGACACTTCATGCAGCTAGTTTTTCCAGCGCTCTAGTTCTTCGTCCGAATATGATGTGCAGGAGATCTTGCAGTCCCATGCAATACGTCCATCCACTGTCGGATTTACCCAATCTTGGTCCCGTTCCATTATTTTGTAAATCTGGTCCAAATCGTCATCACTTTCATAATCACGGACTAGCTCTGTATAGTGCGGTCCTTTTGCAGGATCCAACAGCACCACTACACGTAGCGACTTATTTTCAAATATCATCTTTCACTTCTTTAGGTTGATTACCCCATTCATGTCAGTGACCCAATCGATTCCAAGGAGTGCAGGGTAGGGATTGCTATCATCCACAATCTCTATTACCTCAAAATCCGCCAGTGTGCTCGTGCCTTCGATGTCAACTATCACCCCTTGCAGCCTCCCCGTCGGGATAATTTTCTGTTGGTTTTCCATCCTTAACTGGATCAGATACTACTCAAGCATAGGCCTCCCCATTCTTTCCCATGTTTTCTTTGGCAAAACATTTGCATTGGACCCCAAATCCAAGATAACTTGGTCCATTTCGTATTCCCCTATTTGTGCAGTGAGCCTCATCTCACGCCCAGTCCTTGCCTCATGCTTTCCAAGATTTCTGACTACGCGCGATTCGCCAATAGTTTTGTCCTTGCTAGCACACCGATTGATCAGTTCTTGCAGGCCCTTCACAACCTTACTATCATGGAGCAGTTTCATGTAGGTCTCCAAGAACATGGTAATCATGGATGGGTCCATATTTTCAGCTAGTTTCTGCTAACATCCTGAGGTCCAGGCTTCAATGAAGCTTTTCTTTGCTTCCATAAATGTTTCTTTTGCGCACTCCAAATCAAACCTAGTCTCCTTTTCTTGTGCTTTGCAGACCCATTCTTCCTCTGCATGCTGCTTCCCTTTATCCTCCCCAGTCGTCGTTCCACTCCATAGCATAATGTTTACCTTAGGGTCTTCCTCAAGAGGCTTCGCCCTCATCATTTGGATGTTTTGCATTGCTCGCAGAGGTTGTGCCCCCTTTTCACGAATCTTAGCCAACAATATAGGGCAATCCTCAGCTGCGTGGTCAAGTTGAGTACAATAGCTACATGATAGACATGTTGGACTCGAAAAATCCCTCGCGTAGTGTCCTGGTCCTCCATAATTGTAACAAATAAGCTGCCCTCAACCTCTACCAGGCCCCCCTCCACCTCGGCCTCTGCCGCGCCATTCATACTCTTTTCATGTTCCCCCAAAGCCTTGGTCTAGAGGTCGCGTTTATGCCTGCACCCTGTATGGAGGTGTCCTGTCCATCATTAATTCATAACTTGAGCAATTGCACTCCTTCTCCTCTCTCATCCACAATTTTGCATCTTTTTGCTTTTGTTTTTGCAAAAAAATTCCCCCTCATTCGCCGGGGGGGGGGGGGGCTAAATTGTGTATGAGTGTTAATCGCCTTTGAGTGTTTTTATTTTTTGATCTTTGGAAATCTCACCCAATTTTCTTGATTCACACTTGATTGGTTCTTGGATTACATTAGAATCATCTTGTGTTTGAGAATTCTCTTTCATAGATCACACTTGCATAATTAGAATTCTCATTTTCAGAATATGAATGAAAATGTGCATAGATTACATTTGCATACTTGTCAAGTGAATTGTGCATAGATTACAGTTGCATAGATTACCTTTACCCTTTGGGTGTTTGCTTTTTTCTATAGATTTCACATTTCTAGCCCTAGGGCATCTAGTGGCTTGTGTGTCGAGCCTTCCTTAGGAGTTTTGGTCTTCTATTGGTCCAGTCGACTCTTTGTTTGCTCCCTTGCACTTGTTTGGTGGTTGTAAATCGTTTGTTGCATTATTTGGGTGACTTTCTTTGTCTTCACTTCAATTACGCTTCGTCTCACTTTGAGCCTAGATCACACGACTCATTGTTGTCTTTGGGATCTTTCTTGTTCTTTGGATGTTTGATTTGCGATTTAGGGAACTGAATGTGCTTGTATTGAGTAGAATTTGTTTGTCATCATTTCTCAAAGTTTGTTTAATGCACTTTGACATCAACCAAAAGAAAAAATCTCTTTTTCTTTGAACTAGTTAATGAGAAGTAGAATTTTTTATTTCCATTAGTGATTAGTGATCTTAAAGAAAAGTTTGTTAATTTGCATTAGCTGCATTAGGGAAGCTCTTTGTTGTTTTGTGATCATTTCGTTTGCATGAAAGCTCTTCAACTCTTTCGTAACTAGCATTCATCGAATGAAATGACATGTTTTGGCATATAGATTGCATTTAGGGAATTTTGAGAGATTACATACGGTAGGACCTGAAAAACCGAAACCTAACACAAGGTTACCCAAGGTGCTTTAGATTTCAGTCTTCTCCTTGGTCGTGACTATGTTTATGCCATGGGGGCCCTTGTCTATTCACTTTTCCGTGTGGTTTGCTTTCCACACAACGGAAGAATCGTGACTATAGATCAATTATCGTTCTTTAGTCCCCCGGTGCCTCCTGTGCAATTGTCATCCCCTCCTGGTTTTTATACACCGGTTGTATCGGCCCCGCCGCAGGTCAACCACGTGGCTACTTATCCCGTGCCTGTATCCAGTGATGCTGCCATCGTGCATAGTGTCCTGGGGGCCTTGGGTCCTGACTTCCAAGATGTGATCCTTCCACTGGGAGTGGTACTCTTGGAAGCACCGACTTCCTATTCATTATGCTGAAGTTCGGTCGGAGCATAGTTCGCTTTCCTATGTCAAGCTCCTTAAACAATGAAACTGGGTTTGGTAGAGCATAGTTCCTAATCTTGTGTCAAGCTCGTTAAAAAATGAAACAAGGGTTATGAGGATAGTTCTTTTATTGTGTCAACCTCATTAAAAAATGAAACAACTCCCTTTCCAAATCGAGTCTTTTGATTAAGATCTCGTCAAATACAAGTCGAGTCTTTCTAAGATCTCAAAAGTGAACCTTCATTCCATCCACTTTGTTGAATGAAATGAAGCTTGGGGTCATGTACCTCGTTTTGTGTCATTATGCTGGGGCCATGCAAACTTATAACAAGCATAGTTTTTCATTTCAAGCTTGTGTAAACATGAAACCGAATCCAAGAAGAGTTCTCCATGGTTCAAGCTTGTGTAAAAATGAACCCATACTCATTTTACATCTCATGATTGTTGTCTTTATCCGCTAAATTATGTTAGATGAGCCTTGGTTGTTTCGTCCCATCGCCACCATCTCTTTGGCCGATCATATGCTTTCACTTGCTTGTTTTCCTTTCCTAAGGGACCGCAATTAAGAGTGGTTTTGTTAGCCAGCCTCTTGACCATTACATGTTTTGAGCAGTTCCACCATTCCCGAAACCAGTTGCTACCCTTTATACCACTCGTTCCTCTAGGACGAGTCACCTTTAAGCTCTTTTCTGACTCGTAAAATATGAAAATATTGTCAAGTATTTTTTTCCCTTTTTTGAATCGTTAAAGAGAATAAAAATGGAGGTCTGATTTCAGCTCTTTTCTAACCGTCTAAACGTGAAAAGAATGCCGAGTTGATCCTCTCGACTCGTTAAACGGAAATGAGAGGCGGTCGTCTTTAAACCCTTTTCTAACTGTTTAAAAACGAAAAGATTGTCGGACCCTTGTCGTTTCCGGTTCGTTAACGGTCACGAAGCGACGTGGTTTTGATCTCTTATTTACTTTTTTAGATCGGAATCACTATTTATGAAAAGTACTCCTCGGTCGTAATGATCGGGCGGTTCTTTCGAGCATTGTTTTATACTTTTCGGGCTCGAGAGACACAAATTTATGAAAAAGGACACCCCTGGAGTTTACTTTTCCGCTGTCTTTTCAAACTCTCTAAATATGAAAAGACGCCAAGTTCTTCCTTTGTCAGACTCGTTAAAACGAAATGACATCAGATTCCGTCGCGATGATGCCTCCCAAGCATATGCTATCCCCATCAAGCTTTTCATCCAAAAATAACCCGGGAATCACCATAAATGGTGGGGAATAAAGGAACCACAATTATTGTCGTGTCGACAGTATGTCGCTCTTGAACATGGCACTTGTCTGCATTCGTGTCTAGGTGGGGACATCTCATCTTGTTTTTACACTTGCCTCCATAGGTTTGGGTTATCTTGTTTGACCTCTCATCTGCTCATCACCTTCTCACCATGACCCCTGACCATTTGATGTCAAATACTGCCAAGTCCACTGTCGTGCCGCCGATATGTTCAAGAGAAGTTGACCTCTGCAGAATACTTAACCTCCCTCTGATACCTCACACAACACATTTTATCCTTCTCTGTCTCATGTCAATGATGTGGGAAACATTATGGCCCACCTTCGATCAAGGTCGCTTCTTGTCGACTTCAGCTCATTATCCAGGAAGATTGACTTAGAGACTCCCTTCAGGTACCTTGGAGCCTGCATGCCTCAATGGCAGGTTCTTCGTGTTCGATGTGAGGTTTTCATCATTGGCCTTCGATCGGATGATTCTATGGGTGTTCGACACCGGCTCACTGATTCGCACGCCGTGGATTGTACCTATAATACCTTGAGGACCATTGTCATTATTGGTGGCACCTCTCGCGTCTGTTAACAGTTTTCATCATTGACTGGTAATCAGACGATGTTCCTGCATGTTCGACATTGACTCCCATATTCGCATGCTTGAACTTGTACTTTGTTCCGGTCGAGATGGAGCGCAAGACCCTGGATTTTGTCTGTTGAGATCCAGGTTGCATTTTGTGGATTATTATAATCACTACATGAATCATTCACTGGATTTCTGCGACCATGCCTGAGTCTATTCATCGATCCTCGCTGGATGGCTGCGTCCATACCTTGGATCCAGTTTTTATGTACTCTACTATGGATGGCTGCGCCCATACTATGTATATCATGTACTTGAGATATTATTTGTACTTCATGCAGGTTCTCCAGCGGCCGTGTTTTCAGTCGACCATGTTCTTGTAAAGCATTTCACCCCTCTCTCTCTCGGGCTTCATGCTTTAGGGGGCATCTGTTACACAGTATTTTGTCACCGTCTCTGTTACCCCTTCTCCCGCACATTGGAGGACCTATTCTGGGACCTGTAAGAAGTGACATAACCTGAAAACACCTACATTGTATCCCTTTGAGTATGTACTTCATATGCCCTGAAGACACCTTCTGCAAAATACACATAAAAATAGCCCTTTTTCCATTGGCGCTGTTCCACAGTGTATCACTCGCGCCAATGGGGGAAATCCTCCAAAGAGGGCACACCAGTTAGCGCTCTGTATCAGAGTCGCACTAGCGCCAACCCAATTGGGTAAAGGTTTTAACAAACCAGCTTGCGAAGGTTCTTCCTAACCTATTCATGAACTGATTCCAGTTTGAGTTAGTTCAGTTGGGCTTCGAATCTCCATGGAAGGGAAGTAGTTC
>APFE031220337.1:16224-33924 GCA_000404065.3 Pinus taeda
TAAGTCCCAAAGTCTGAGAATTGCTAAGCTCATGCTACAAGAGGCCTTGTTCATCCCCATAAGGCTATATCTTTAAGGAGGAGATCCATGTCCAAGTAACCAAGGAGAGAGAGGCTTGTTCCCCATACCCTGCAAGCTTTGCAAGGCATGTGTTGTTGATCACCCAGCCAAAGGAGGATTTGACGTCAGAACTTGGTTGTATTCTCTTTTGTTTATCAATAATAATAGATGACTATCATTATGGTTCCACTCTTATTGTCTTTATAATGATGTTTAAGTTGTATCCTTTCTGACTGATACATAGTTGCATTTCTTGGATTTTATGCTTGAATTTGTGTTGTTCTTTGCATGTGTAGGTGTTCGTTCATGAGGATCGTGAGGATTGTGACCAGCTGAAGTGAAAGAACGGGAGCGACGACTCTTCTACAAATACTAGCATTGGATTCGAGGTAGGCCCTCATCATCGGTCTTTACTTTGCAATTAGGAACCTCCGTGTTAGTGTTGTTTGATTGTTGCTAGACCCCATTTAGGCTAGTGGGATCGCCTCTATCCGTAGAGGGGATTTACCTGTACAACACCCCTAGATTAGCATCTGGCATTGTCGTTTCATGTAATCTCATCGCAATCTCCAAAGCTTTCGTCTGAGTCCCAATCTTCTGTTGTGAGATCGCAACCCTTAGATGAGGCAGGAGCACAACCACAAACCATTCGCGGTGCTGCCCATCAATTAGATTCATGTTGGCTTCACGGATCTTGCACTTCAATCTTTGGTCCAACTCCCAGGGTGTCTCACCAGGCTTCATCATGATCTCCTTGAATCCCAGAATTGATTGCGCTTGATACTTAGGTCAACTGAATTCTTTATTCAGCGCAGCCTAGATATCTTCCAACACAGATGTTCGGTTATCAGTATTGTACTTAATATACCACATTAGTGTGCGGTCCTACAAAGCACTAACCAACGTGGCTTCCTTCATTTGGTCATTTGTGATACCTTGAGCTTCCCATATAGCCTTCGCGACGAACCAAAACTGGTCCGGATCTTCATTTCCTATGCCCTTGAATATAGGTAGCTTTACGGAGTTCACCATGTCGAATAGTAGTGGAGGTGGGGGCAGTGTGGGCAATGGGGTGAGTGGTGGGGGTGAGGATGGAGGCGTTGTGGATGGATGGGATGAGAATGGAGGTGGTGTAGGTATTCGCGTGAACCCTTGTCTTATCAGCTAAACAATGCTTAGTGGAGAAGACTGCATTGCTTCTTAGTCGTCACTCAAAGGAGGCCAGATCAGCGGGCTATACTCAGGACCTTTTCTCTCTTTGTCCCTGAAAGACCTTCCACTTCGTGTAGCTCCAAACATCGAGGTAACCACATGACCTGCCTTTCACACAAGAGCATCTTAATCCAAGTATTTAGTGACTTCAAATACTTACCTTGCAGTCCTTTAAATAAGCGATGCTCTGCTTCCCGCAAACTCTGTCACAAATCCTCCTATGATGTGGTCAAGCCAATGATCGACAACGTGCATGATCTTATCTTCAAAGGCTTACAATCTCTGTACTAGCTCCGGTGTCCAAACAGTCAGATTGTCAAGCCTCCACCTTTCTTGGCCATCTTCCAACTTTGCGATCCACTTGTATAACTCAACCAAGAAGGAACATAAGAAGATTTCGTGTATTTCTATGTACAAATATCTGTCCAACCATTGTTCTTTCATCAATCACGGATTATTTTTCTCTTGCACCGTGAATTCGTGGATCTTTCTATCCAACCAGTCTTCAATATCTTTCTTAGTTGGATTCCAATGATATGACATCACACATCTCATTATGAAGATCCCAGTCCCAGGAACAGAACCATTTGTTGGCTTGAAGGGTCCTAATCCAGGTTCAACATTAAGCAGCCAAGAAAATCCGTACACTGCTGGCCCTTTCGGCATCAACCCATGGAGCACAGACTGAAGTCTCACCTGAAGAAGTATGGCGGGATACGGGAATCATGTTTCCGCACCTTAAGATGGTCGTGATTTCGATCTTATACCCTAGCCCCTATCTCTGCGTAGATTGATAAGCCCCTAGGGATTATTGATGCTCCTTCTTATTTGACCTTCGGATCCTCCGTGAACTCATCAATGACTCTTATTGTTATCACTTCTTCAGAACTGCACAACCTTAGACTCTTCTAAGGCTCATTTTATACATTCCCATGGTCTGTGGACCATGGGTAGACCTTTACAGCCAACATGATTCTTTACAAAACAAGGGTGGACAACCCTTAATGACTCTTGATATCTTCACACTCTGCGACCACAAAATGCATAGAATTTACATTTCTTATACAATATTTGGGCCTTCTGCCCCAAAACTTGGGTTTTTAACCCCAAAATTGACCCCCAGGGGACCCGTTCCCAACATCTAGAAATTTGATTGTTGATTAACACCTACGGATTTTGGTCTAATGACAATTGTGATTTCTAACAAGTGGTGCCAAAGCCAAAGGTTTCGAGTTTGAAACACCTCGACTTGCACTTGTGGCGGGGGGTTGTTGGACATTGGATAAACCAACGCTCCTTATGTCATGTACTAACTACCTCTCTTAGACTTTTATCTATGGCTATTAAATCATTGACTAAAACCTACGGATTTTGTTCACAAGGAAATTGTGATTTCTAACACTTATATATTTTATATTATTATATATATAAATACATACATACATAGATACATATATATATGTTAGGTCCCTAAATACTAGTGTAGCCCCCCATATTGTTGTTATTGTGCCCCATAAAAACCCACTATTGTTATTGTTGTGCCCTTACATTATTATGTAGGCTCTAATTATATTATGACCCTTTAGACTCCTATGTATACCAAAGAGGTCTTATCATTTGTATCATCCAAGAATTGTTCATTTATTTAATGTAAATGAGGTTTCCCCCTCAAAGAGGCTAATTTTCAAGTCTTCGATCTATATTTTCTTTTGCTTTGTGATCTGGTTGCATAACATTTGGTATTAGAGCTTTGGATTATAGGGTTTTGCTACTTCAAATAGGCCATCATGGAATTTTCACTATAAATATTTTCTACGAGGTTTCAGAAGGTGAAATTTCGACCATGTGTGATCCGGACTTAAACAGGAATGCAAAAAATTACAGAGATAACCATAAACACAGAGATGCAGCGGAAATAATACTTCATTTCATAATGTAAAATACTGAAATATGCTTACAAATAGAA
This sequence comes from Pinus taeda, assembly GCA_000404065.3. Lineage (NCBI taxonomy): Eukaryota > Viridiplantae > Streptophyta > Pinopsida > Pinales > Pinaceae > Pinus > Pinus taeda. Next base: position 19,463 of record APFE031220337.1, read on the forward strand.
ATGTAAATAAACAAGCTAGGGCGATGGTAGCTTATCTTTGAGAAGAGATGTGGTGGCTACATGCCTTTGAACTGCCTCACGATGAGGCTCAAGGGCCTTTTTATTATTGAACAATAAGAGAAAACCCTAAACAACCAAAACCCTAACCCGAGGATATGTAACACCAAGAGTTTATGGGCTCCATTGGGGTGAGTTGGACAGCCGACTTCCCAGGGTCGCAACTTGGTCATATTATCTCTGTTTTATGCGCATGATAGCCCGTTGAAAAGACCTCTCCGAGGACTATGATAGAAAAGAAAATTTTAGACAGAATGTCACTGGTGGTAGATTTCCAAAAAAATGTCATTTAGGGCCTCAAAACGGTTCGAAAACATCATTTAGGGCCTCAAAACGGCTCTAGAAGTTTAGGACTTGAAAAACTGCTAAAAATAGTAAACTGTACTACAATTAAGGAAACTAAAAATATGAAAGAAGAAATGGTGGGGGTCCAAGTGGAATTGGCAGGTGGCCACCAATATCCACCTGGATCAATGTGGAACAAAAATCATGGTGAAATTCGTGTAAAAAATTAAGATCTTGGTTCATTATATTTTTGGAGATATGGTCAGAAGAAGTTATGGTTTTCACAGGCTTCAAAATTCAATCTCAAATAGGTGACCCAGGGAAAATCATCCGATAACTTTCTCTACGAGAATTGGATTTAAATTTTGCAAAATGTCAATGAAATTGCAGAGAATTTAGTTTTTCTTGTGTCATTTTCAGGGCCGAAGGTTGAAATTGTGACACGTGGAATTTTGTACAATTTCACTCTACTAAACTATTTCATAATCAAGTCATTGTGGGAGATTGGGCATAAATTTATCTTGAAGAATCCAATCTCGATATAACTTGTGTCAATTGAAAGAAGACTCATAGGGATACCACAAGATGAAATTTCAGACCTTGGGGAGCCGAAATTACATAGATACAACAGTTTCAATATTGAGCTCTTGAAAAGCAAGAAAATGGTGTGTATTTTTTATAATTTTGCATAACTTTTGTTTGAGAAACCAGTTTGAAGTGATTCAATTGACACAGTGAAGCCTAGATATGATTGTTTTATTCCAAAAAGGATAAAAAAAAAGATGGATATACCTAGTAAGCAACCAGAAATCTCTACTATGACGCATGAAGAAGAGGAAGAAATGCAACATGATATATCAAAATTATGAGACTAGGTGCAACAAATTTCACTCTCGCAAAGAGTAACCAAAAATGAAATGGAAGCTAATATGGATGGTTTGAATAATGGTTTAAAAGAAAACATGGAAGATTTGAAGGATGACATGGAAGCTAAGATGGATGGTTTGATGAATGGTTTAAAAGCATACATGGAAGGTTTGAACGAAGGCTTGCCAAAGTTGTTACAAAAAATGTTTCCTACTGGAGACAAGGTACTCAATGAAATAAATATGAGGAAAAAACAAATATGGAATAGGATTTTACAGACTCCAACATTGGGTTTAAGACCCACCACCTTCAAAATATTGATATGAGGAAGTTTGATGGAAAGGATCCAACAACATGGATACTACAAATGGAGCAATAATTTGATCTACATGATGTGAAACCCACACAAAAGGTACACATTACATCTTTATATTTAGAACCTAATCAATTTGTATGGTATTGATGGATTTTTTTTCCCATAAATCACTTGTAACTTGTTCAATTTTTATGAAAGAATTGATAGCACATTATGAGGATACAAAAATAAATACCTTCTATAGCCAATTGATAAATTTGAAACAAAAGGGTTCAATGGTGGAGCACATTGAGGACTTCTAAAGATTGAATATAAAGTAAATGATATTCCAAAGGAGCATAGGATTTATGTATTCATAGGGAATTTAAAGGTAACATCCAACATGAGGTTTATCTTTGGGAACCTAATTCATTGGAGAAGGCATTTAAGGTGGCAAGAAAAATTATGGAAACAAGGAATTATAACACTCACAACTATAAAGATGGAAGTGTTGTCACTCCTTACCTCCCAAAACCTGCAAGGTTGACACCACAAAAACTGGATGAAAATAGAGTTAAAGGGATTTGTTACAATGATAGAATAAACATGAAGGGTCATAAGTGTCATGAGAAGAAATTATTTTATTTATATTGTGAAGAGGAGGAAGAATAGGAACAAGAAACATAAAGAAAAAAAGATGATATACACCAGGAACCAACCCCTGAGAAATAAGAAATGAATATGACCATATTTTATAATGCATTGGTAGGAATTACCACTCCTTATAATCTCAAGATAGAATGACATATCAATAAAAAAATGGAATAGTGTTGATCGATTTTGGTAGTACCCATAATTTTATTCATTGTAAGATAGTCAAGGAATTGAATTGCTTTCTATATCTAACATGAAAGTGTCAAGTGATGGTTGAAAATGGAGGAACTATAAATTCCTTAGGGACGTGCCATAATATCTATCTAACCATGGGGGAATATGTATTGAATAGTTCAATGCTTTATATTCCAATGGGTGGTGTTGATGTTGTATTAGGAGTCCAATGGTTTACAATCTTTGGGGACAATAGATTTTAATTTTCCAGAACTTTTCTTGAAATTTTCCTGGGAAAGAAAGGAAATTGAATTAAGGGGCATCACAAGGAAATTAGGGAAGACAATAAGCTCTAATGGAATGTCAAAGTTATTGAAGAAGGAACAATGAGGTATAATTACACAATTATGATCACTAGATGTTCAAACATCGAAATCATCTGTTTCTCTTGATATCCAAAGAATCTTAGACAATCATTCCAAGGTATTTGAGACTTCAAAAGGCCTTCCACGTATTCGTGATCATGACCATGCTATTCATTTGATTCCAGGAAGCGTTCCTCCAAGAATAAAACCTTACAAACATCCCTATGCTCAAAAGAGTGAAATGGAGCATATGGTTTCAGAAATTCTAGAGGAAGGTATAATTCAACCTATCCAAAGTTCTTTCTCTTCTCTAGTAGTATTGGTACACAAGAAGGATGGATCATGGCGCATGTGTCCAAATTATAGGGAGCTCAACAAGATCATTATTAAAGATAAATTTCCCATTCCTGTCATTGATGAATTGTTGGATGAATTACATGGAAAAATTTACTTCACCAAGCTAGATCTTCATTTAGGATATCATCAAATCAAAATGAAGACTCGAGACATTTCAAAAACATCATTAAGAACTCATGAAGGTCATTTTGAATTTTTTGTCATGACTTTTGGCCTTACTAATGAACCTTCCATATTTCAAGGTTTGATGAATTCCATTTTCAAACCATTCCTTAGAAAAATTGTCTTAGTATTTTTTATGATATACTAATTTACAACAAGTCTTGGAATGATCATGTTCAACATGTTAACAAGGTAATCAAACTACTAGAGGAGAAACAATTGTATGTGAAAAACTCCAATTTTTTCTTTAGGGTAGATGAGGTGAAATATTTGGGTCATATTGTAACTCATGAGGGTGTTAAGGTAGATCCTAATAAAATTAAAGTCATCGAGGAATGGAAAATCCCCATAACCCTAAAGAATCTTCGAGGATTTCTCTGGTTGACAGGGTAATATCGCAAGTTTGTTAAGAATTATGGGAAAATAACAACACCTCTAACAACATTATTGAAGAAAGATGCATTTTTTTGGACTCCAAAAACAACTAAGTCCTTTGAACATCTTAAAGAGGAAATGTGCTAAGCTTTGGTTTTAGCTACTCCAGAATTCACAAAAACGTTTATGGTGGAACATGATGCATCAAGAAATGGAATTGATGTTGTTTTAATGAAAGAAATAATACACATTTGTTTTGAAATTCATCCAATTAAGGGAAATTATTTACACAAACCTATTTATGCGAAGGATATGTTGGCAGTATAGTAATAGTGGAGATGATTCAGAGATTTTGAATAGAAGCTATAGGTGGGAGGAAAAACTAGGGTTTGAAACACGGGCGACAGAAGCAAGCTGGTAACTATGGAGGGGCAAGGAGGAGGGAGCTTCACTCCCTCCTACAGTATCATAGTTACAAATAGAGGCAAAGGGATGGTTAGGAACAAGCTCCAAAATCCTTCGGAGAATGAGACAAAAACTAATGGAACCCAAAAGATGGAAGGCAGAAAACCCCATGATAAGGAAGGGACCCACGAGGAGGTTCAATAGGATACGAAAGTGGGTGAAAGTGGTCAGAGGACGGAGGGTAGAGCTACAACGGGACCCTGCAAACCCAAGTCCAATATTAAACCATGGGTGGTCCTGAATGATCCGGCTTTGCAGGAGCATAGAGATCACATGGCAACCTATGCGGTCATATGCAAGTTTATGGGTATTTGGCCCACTGAGAAAGCACTATACACTTGGATAAAAAACACCTGGAAACCAAAAGGAGAACTAAACATACATCTCGGGTCTAAGGGTTTTTTAAAGTGGTATTCATGAACCTGGAGGATAAAGATAGAATTTCAAAGGAGGACCATACTTCTATGCTGCTGCAGGTCTCTACATGCGACCTTGGACAATGAACTTTGTGCTAGAGTGGGAAATGTTCACATCGGTACCAGTATGGATTAGATTATATTCCTTACCTCTGGATTACTGGCTTCTAAAATCATTAAAAGCTATAGGTAATAAATTAGGTCATTTTATAAAGATATCAAAGGCTACTCTATGTGGCAAGTATACCTCCTTTGCCCGCATCTGTGTAGAAATGGACTTATCGGGGGCACTCTGGGACAAAGTCATCCTGGAAGTGTATGATGAGGAATGGGTTCAAGTAGTTGACTATGAACACATCCCATTCAGATGCCGCAAATGTCATGAACATGGGCACCTCCTTAGAGAATGCCCACTCAACAAAAGGGAGGAAAAACTGAAAGGGAGCATTGGAAGAGATCCTAAAGGATACACCAAAGTGGCAAGCAGGGGGGAAAGAGGGGAAAAAAGCACCAAAAGAAACATAGTGAGAAAAATATACCAAGTCACAATAGTTTTGAGATTTTAGAAGAAAAGGAGGAAGAAAATGGATAGAGTAAGGATCTGGGGAAACTCCATCAGAACAAGAAAATGAGGACAGCATGGACATCACACAGCCTGATAATGAACTAAAGGAGAATCCACCAAGCACCACAGAACTTGGAACGGACTAGGATATTACCCCAAGTGAAAGAGGAATGGAGGACCAAGACCTGCATGAGATTCTGGATAGGGAGAACCTTGAACTAGAACACTTTCTAGAGCAAGGAACCAACAAAGGGATAAACTCTCTACCACAAGAGGAGTTTGATAGAGTGCAACAACTATTCCTCTAAAGGTCCCAAACAAAGGTTGTAGGTGTCAAAATAAACCATGACAGCCAAGAGAATAAAGGGGTCAGACAAATGGAGAATACATCAAGACACTCCACCAAAAACCCAGGCAAGAAAAGAGGAAGAAGAAGACAAAATGAACTCCTGTCAGAATGTGGGAAACTCATGATTAATTCAGGTAAGATGAAAGATTTTACCAGCTACTCTTTCACAAACATATCATTATGAAGCTCACAACCTGGAACATTAGGGGGCTGGGTAGCAAGAGAAAACAAAGAAATCTCAGTAACAGAATAAAATAAGAAAAACAAGACATGGTGTTTATATAGGAAACAAAATGATCAGTAGACAAGATCAGAGAACTACACAAAAAACGGCTCCACAATTACGAGTTCCTTGAAGTCAAAGCAATCAACACAGTGGGGGGAACTCTCACCCTATGGAATCCACAGAAATTTGAGATCATAGATGCAGAAGCTACTAGAAATCACCTTTCAATGGTAATACAACCTTTGGGAGACAAAGAGTGTTACTTGATCACAAATGTATATGGTCCTCAAATGTTAGAAGAAAAACTAAAGCTCCTTACCTCTTTGGAGGAGCTAAGAGAGAGACACCCTATTATCCCCTGGATTGTGGGAGGGGACTTCAACATGATCAAAACCCTCTCTGAGAAAAAAGGGGGAAGCAGATTGTTAGGACGTGACTCACTTGCATTCTAGAACTTCATAGACAACATGAGACTAGTGAGTATGGAAACAACAAATGGCACCTTCATTTGGAACAACAGGAGAGGAGGAACTGCCCAAGTTGCCTCGATATTAGATAGATTCATAATCTCAGAGGATCTCCTTCTTTCCGGTCACACTATGACTTTGTGGATCCTTCCTTTTGGAGGCTAGGACTAGTGGCCAGTCCAGTTGGAAGCTTCTTTTATTGGAACCCTGAGAAACAAACCTTTCAGGTTTGAAAATGCTTGGCTCACTCACCCCATAAATTGGTGGGTGGAAGACATGCCCACCTAAGGCACAAAAATGTTCCTTCTACATCAAAGACTCAAACATGTCAAACAAAGGCTCAAAGAATGGAAAAGAAATGAGTTTGGCAACATCTTTGAAGCCAAAAGATAGGTAGAAAGAAAATTACAAGAAGCTAATCAAATTCTCATCACGGAAGGATTCACAGAGGAAAGGAAAGGAGAAGTGGACTCTCTACAGCAAGAATGGGACCATAGATGTCAACAAGAAGAAATATTCTGGAGACAGAAATCTAGAATAAAATGGATAAAGGAAGGGGAGAGAAATACTAGATTCTTTCACAAATCCACCATGAAACACAGGGCTCATAACAGGATCACAAAACTCTTAGATCCACAAGGGAAAGAGTTAAATACTTACAAAGAAATGGAATTGGTTCTGGTGCAACATTTCCAAAGCATTGTTGAGGAAAACACTGTAGATAGATCTCAATTCATCAAGAGCTTCACAAAGAACATTCCAAAATTGGTGACCAAGGAAGACAACCATAATCTCAACAGGCCAGTAACGGAAGAAGAGGTCAATGAATTCATCAAAGAGATGCACAATGGGAAAGCTCCAGGCCCGAACGGATTCAATGTAGACTTCTTCAAAACATGCTGGGAAATTGTTAAATTTGACATTCTAGATGTGGTGGAGGACTCAAGAAAATCTAGAACAGTTCTTAGAGTGATTAACAAATCTTTCATAGCATTAATACCTAAACAGGAAAAAGCCATAACACCTGAAAGATTTAGACCCATAGCTTTATGCAATGTGGTGTACAAAATCATTTCCAAAGTTATTGCTAATAGACTCAAACCTCTACTTCCAACGCTTGTGTCAGAGGAGCAAACCGGTTATGTGGAAGGCAGACAAATTCTCGACAATATCATCCAAGCTCACAAAGCGGTGCATTCCCTCAAGACCAAAAAGCAAGTAGGGATGATAATACAACTGGACATAGAAAAAGCTTATGACAAGCTAAGATAGCCTTACATAAAGGAAATTCTTAAAGCTTATGGCTTTGACTACAACTGGATAAAGTGGGTTATGGCCCTGGTTACAACAGCAAGTTGCTCTATCCTTCTCAATGGCTCTCCATCAAGAACCTTCAGGCCTTCAAGGGGCCTTAGGCAGGGTGATCCACTTTCCCCATTCCTCTTCATTCTCATGATGGAAGGATTGGACAGAATGATAAACTCAGCCAAGGAAGAAGGACGAATCAAGGGGCTAAAACTCACTCAGAATGGGGCCACTTTGACTCATCAACAATTTGTGGATGATACTATGTTGCAAGGTATACCCACAGTCAAGGAAGCCAAAGCCTTCAAACAAATCCTGAATGACTTTGCAATGGCCATCGGCACGGGGGTAAGCCTCACAAAATCAAAAGTTTTCTTTTTCAATACATATATTTCCATCCAAAGACACCTCTCCAGAATTCTGGGATTTCAAAGAGAGAATCTTCCATCTAAATATCTGGGAATGCCTCTCACTGACAAACCTCTGAAGAAGGAAGTATGGGAATCAATTATGAATAAACTGAAGGACAAAGTCAATAACTGGACCAAGAGATCTTTGAATTTAGCAGGAAGATTAATTCTAACAAAGGTTGTTCTTCAAACCATTCCTGTTTATATTTTTTCAGCCCTTCCTGCCCCAAAAGGAGTTTTACAGCAAATCAGGAATATTCAAAGAAACCTTCTTTCGGGTAAAGGATAAGAGAAAAAGAAATGGGCCTTGGTAGCGTGGGAGAAGCTATGCAAACCCAAAACCCATGGTGGTTTAGGTCTCCACGAGCCGGACACCCTGAGAAAAGTCTTGGGAGAAAAACTTTGGTGGAGATGGCTAAAGGAAACCAACAGTCCATGGACCAAGCTATGGAAATAAAAGTATGCAATGGATTGGCAGGAACAGGACCACATACAGATGTCAGGGCACATTAGTGGTTCTCATATTTGGAACAATGCTTGGGAAAACAGAGCCTTAGTACAAATCATAGTTTCTGGGAGATAAAAGATGGGAATTCGGCCTGGTTCTGGGAGGACAACTAATAGCAGGAACAAAATATCAGCAGAGAAGGCCTGGAAATCACCAAAGATGACACCCTCAATAAAGGACTAAAAAGGGCATGTGACTTTTGGGATCAGTCAAGAGAGGAAAGGAAATGGAGAATCTAGAAGGTACCGGAATACAGTGCAGAGACCCCTTCGAAATCCCAGGCTAAAGTCCTGGAAGAGATCCCAGAAAAAAGGCAAATTTTAACTTCTAACTCGAATGAACTGCTAAGGTGGGGTAGAAACAATGAGGGCAACTTCAACCTCAAATAAGCCAAAAGAATAATCACCGGATTTGATCTTCCAAATCCTGACAAGACATGGCAAAACCTTTGGAGCAACCCTCACTAGATGAAGATCAAAATGTTCATATGGCTAGTTCAGCATAAAAAGATTCTGACCTGGGAAAATCTTAGGAAAAGAGGTTTTGCCGATCCTTCAAAATGCAATTTATGTGGCCTGTAGGAGGAGACCATGGATCACATTCTTAACCTTTGTGGGTTCACCTCCTTAAAATGGAATTAGGTGGCATCCATCTTCAACCAGACAATTAGAAAGGATGATGATATTACTGCTACTCTAAAGAATTGGAGAAAAGAAATTTCAAACTATGAGACAGTCAATGTAGCTTGGACACTGATTCCAGGTTTTTTGATTTGAGATGTGTGGAAAGAATGCAACAACAGGATTTTCAATAATAAATCGGGTTCAACTCAAGGCATTATGGCTCAGATCCTAAAACAAATCAAAGAAACAGTTAATGCCTTTATGAAGCATCCTCCAGAGAAACCGCCAAGTCAAAGGGACACTCACACCCTTGAAAAGTTGGGAGTTAAGTGTCAAGGCCCTTCTAACACCAATAAGAAAGGAAGGCACAGATCAGATGGCAAGGATTTCTGGCAACCCCCTCCCCTTGGCTTCCTGAAACTCAACATAGATGGAGCCTCAAAAGGGAACCCAGGGGGCGTGGGTTTCGGGGGAGTCATTAGAGATGCAGAGGGCAATATCAAAGTCATTTTTCACAGTTATTTGGGGAGGGCTACCAACAATATGGCTGAACTCATGGCCATGGAGCAAGGCCTAGAATCCTAAGAGACTACAATTTACATAATACTATCATAGAGGCAAACTCACAATTAACGATTAACTCGGTCAAAAGGATAAGCACCGGCACTGCACCAGAAAAAGTTTCAAAACACTAGCGACTCTCGCAAGCTTTTCATCGAGTTCAATCTCATCTCAGAACTCTTAGAACTCTGAGCTTCGTTCACGTGCACAGAGATGCCAACAGAGTGGCGGACAGGCTAGCCAACGAAGGGGTGATTTGCGCAGGAGAAAACAAGTGTTGTTTGTGGGAGTTTGCTCAGAATGGACAATTGAGAAAGGACTGCAGCACTCTGGCACGTGAAGACAAGGATCTTTATCATCACTCCAAGGGGAAACATTCAACAGATATCTAAGTGGATGGAAGTCAAGGGTATATCTACCAGGCAGCCCAAGTTTAGGAACTTACAGGGGACTGGTGAGCAAAGGAGAAAGAACATAAAACCAATAAGCCGTTTGAAGTTTGTCTTCAGTATCGGATGGTTTTGCTATAGTTACCAAGGTTATTGGAGGGCCGATTGTACCCGAAGTGGATTTACCAAAATGTCTCGATGCCACAAAAGGAGTTACACATGATGCCAAGAAGACCGCGATGGTTTTACTGGTGGGACCACGACAGTTTTGCTACCATGACCTTGGTTTTAGGGCATCGACTTTACCATAAGTGGTTTTTTCAGATATGCCTCTGATTCCACTTACTGTGTAACACGTTTCTCCAGGATGTTTTGATTACCACCCTCATCGGGTGGGTAATCCTAGTGCTTTTATTATGCCCGATATCCCTCCCACCCATTGGATTCCGCGGTTGCAGATCAACGACTCTAGTATGTTGTGCTTTTTTTCCACTTTCGAGTTGACTCGAGGGTCTCGTTTCCACTTTTGAGGCCGCCCTTTGGCTTTGTTGGTTTTAATGTTTTGTGGGCCCTTAGCCACGTTCTTGAGCATGTTTCCTAGTTCTCAAGCTAGGCGTGTTTGTCAAACAGTTGACATCTTGTATATTATGTATCCTCCTTGCTGCTTAATTTGAATAGAAGGTCCATTTATTGCTTGAGCAAGAAAAAGAGAAGGATATGTTGGCAATACTACATGCCCTCAAGCAATGGTGCCCTTACCTAATGGGAAGGAACTTCAAGGTAAAAACAGATCATGATAGCCTTAAATACTTTTTGGAATAAAGATTATCTTTAGAAGAGAAACAAAAATAGGTCACTAATATGTTGGATTATGATTTTGAAAACATCTACAAATAAAGGAAGCAAAATGTTATTGCATATGCACTCTCAAGAACGGACGAGTATGTGGAAGAATTTCTCTATGCCATTTCTATTATCCAACCTGAATGGATAAATAAAGCAAGCGAAGAATGGAGAATGATGAAAAGGTGTGGAAGCTCATTCAAACTCTGCAAGAAGATCCCGGTACATTTGATACATTTATATGGAAAAATGACTCATTATGGTACAAAGATCACTTATATCTATGTAATAATTCCCAACTCAAAAAAAAATATTATTTTAGAATTGCACACCTCTCCCTTAGGACTCGGGATTTCTAAAAACTTACCACAGGCTCAGGAAGGAATTTTTCGGGATGACCTTAACTATGCTATTTAGAATTTTGTGGCAAAATTTTTGGTTTGCCAACAAAATAAAGTTGAGACAATTAAGACCCCATATCTGTTACAACCTTTATCCATTCCAAGTCAGCATTGGGGGGAGGTCTCAATGGATTTTATCACAGGTTTACCCAAGTCCAAAGGAAAGAGTGTCATCATGGTAGTAGTTGACAGATTTACCACGTACACACACTTTTGTGCATTATCTCATCCTTATAAAGCTAGTATAGTTATTACTGCATTTATAGAAACAAAAAAGCTACATGGAAACCCAAAGATTATTGTAAGTGAAAAAGATCTCGTTTTCACTGGAATTTTTTGGACAAATTATTTTCTTGTCTTGGTACTCAATTACTATTGGCATTATGTTTCTGGTATGGTTATATGTTACAGATGTTGTACTTGATGGCAACACCCATGGCATGGCTCTCAATATGATGAGAATTAAGAAGTACGCAGGAGAAAAGTTCACGGAATTTTATGCAGAGAAAAGTTAATAAAAGTTTATTTCATGTGGAGAAAAGTTCACGGAATTTTATGCAGAGAAAAGTTTATTTCATGTGGGAAAACTTACCTTTGGTCCATGGTAGTTAACCCTTGGAATTTGAACTTACCTTTGGTCCATGGTAGTTAGTCCTTGGAATTTGAACCTATGGTTTTTGGACCATGGCATCTCGACAGACGTGTTGATTCCTAGTATTGAGTTGAGGGTATTGGTTTGTTATGGTTTTGGCCCGTGGTATTGGTCCATGATTTGAGGAAGAGCTTGCCTATATAAAGCAAAGGAGATCATTTGGCTTGTGTATGCTTTTGGGTTGAATATCTTAAGATCTGAAATATTGGGTTATTGTTTCAAAAGCTCGATCTATATGAAAGTGAAGTGAAAAGCGAATCTGTGAAGGTGATCTCTCGAGCGCTGCAGCTACGGAAGTGCAAAGGCGCCACAGAAGGCCACAAGAGGCGCCGCAGGAGACGCCGTAGGAGGCGCCGCAGGAGACGCCGCAGGAGGCGTCGCAGGAGACAGCGCAGGAGACGCCATAGGAGGCACCACAGGAGAAGCCACAGGAGGCGCCGCAGGAGATGCCATAGGAGGCGCCGCAGGAGACGCCACAGGAGGCGCCACAGGAGGTGCCGTAGGAGGCGCCGCAGGAGACGCCACAGGAGGCACCGCAGGAGACGCCACAGGAGGCACCGCAGGAGACGCCGCAGGAGGCGCCGCAGGAGGCGGTGCAGAAGGTGTTCTCGGTTTAGTTTTCTGTTATTGTGGATCTGGTTATCTGGGTGACTTACTGGTACTTGATGATCATTTGATATTTATGGATCCAGTTTGAAAATTTATGAAAAGTGGTCCTTGAAAGAAAAGAAGTAGGGGGTTGTAGCTCCCTTCCAGGAGAGACTGGAAAACGAGAGAGAGTTGTAGCTCTCTGCAGGTTGCAGCCTACGTACTGCTAAAGGACTGCACCAGTACAATATCATTGTAAAAGGAGTTTCTAATTTGAAAGAAGATAGAGACATATTGCAGCAGGTGGTTTTCACCCACATTGGGTTTCCACCTTATATCTGGTGTTCTTTGATGTGACTGTCTGATTTTCTTGTTCATGCTCATTATTTATGGTATTGGTATCCAAAAATAATTCCAAGTATAAATAAGAAAGTTTTGGTAAAAGAATTAGATAATACTGATTCACCCCCCCCCCTCTCAGTATTATTTTCAACAATTGGTATCAGAGCAGGTCCTTCTAAAGAAGCTTGATTGTTTGAAGGAAGATCTTTCATCATGAGCAACTACGAGAGGGAAGCATCTATCAAGCCACCGGTTTTTGATGGGACAAACTTCAATTATTGGAAGGTAAGAGTTACTGCCTATCTTCAATCTCTTGGTACAGAAGTTTGAAACATCGTAGAGACAGGCTATGCTTTTCCTTCAACTACTCCTACAGATGCAAATGAGAAGAAGAAGTATCAAACAAATGCAAAAGCAGTTAGTACCCTATTAGGATGTATATCCCAATCGGAATTCATGAAGGTAATTCACTATAAATCTGCAAAAGAGATATGGGACAAAATTGTCACGAGCTATGAAGGAGATGAACAAGTAAAGCGTACCAAACTTCAAACTCTCAGGATTCAGTATGAGGACTCTCAAGATGTATAATGATAAAAGTGTGGCTAACTATTTTCTTCGGGTAGATGAAGTTGTTAATTGTATGAAAAAATTGGGTGAAGAAATAAAAGAGGCTATTGTGGTTGAAAAGGTTCTAAGATCATTGTTCCCCAAGTTTGAATCTAAAGTATCTGCAATAGAAGAAAAAGAAAATCTACGAATTCTTACTATGTCTCAGCTACATGGAATTCTAACTGCTTATGAAATGAGAAAGGGAGGTCCATCAGATAGAAGAGAAGCTGCTTTCAAGGCATCAGGCAAAGGAGATTATTATGAAGCAAGCCACGTCCGAGAAGAAGAGGAAGAAGAATCAAACTTTGTCAGAAATCTTCAAAGGGGTTCTGGAAGGTTCAAAGGTAAGTTACCTTTTAAATGCTTTGCTTTTGGAAGAGTAGAGTAGGTCATTATGCTGCAAAATGTCCTTATAAGGATAAAGGAAAGGAACCTGCTAGATGGAACAATAAACAGAGTGCAAGTAAGAAGAGCTACTACACTCATGAAGACAGTGATGGTCTATCAAACAGTGATGAAGATGAACGAGGTAATGAATATAAATTGTTAATGGCATTTGAAGATGATGATTATATGGATGCTATAGATGTGGATTACTTTCATGAAAAAATTACTAAACTTAAGAGATGTATAGAAGAGAAGAATATGATCATTGATACTCTACAATTTCAAATTGATGAAAAGGAAAGACATCGTGAAAAATTAGAAGGTGAAATTGTTGGTCTTAGAAAAGAGATTGAGAAAACAAAAGCTATTAATCTTAAGTTTGTCAAAGGATCTGAAACTTTGGATGAGATTATCAATGTGCAGCGGTCTCCTCTAAACAAGAAAGGTCTGGGCTATAATGGAGAAACTTCTCAAGCATCCACCTCAAAAAGTTATCTTGATGCAGCAAGAAGAAATGAGCAAAAGCACAATGAAGACCATCAGGTAAAACAGGGACGAATTGCAAACAGAAACTATCAGGGGCAATCCATCTTAAGGGTGAACAAAAGCTACAACCAGCCACAGTAAAATCTTCTCAATTTGGTTCAAGAATAGATGACAAGAGAAATTACAATCAATTGGCTGGTAGATTCGATAACCGCAGAAGTTTCTTCAATGGACAATGCTTTTCTTGCCATAACTTTGGTCACAAAGCAGCTCAAT
>APFE031220338.1:0-12855 GCA_000404065.3 Pinus taeda
AGTGAGGCTTTTTGGATGTTTTTCCAATGATTTTTTTCCAGTTTAATTTCTCTAAAATCTGGCAAGCTTGATGGGTAACACTTGCACAATCAAAGTGCCCTAGAGTTTTTCAGGGTGCTGAATCCATATATACGTCAAAATCCCAGTTTAAATAACACAAATCAAGGTTTCACCTCAAAATTTTCAAAAAGTCGGAAAGACCAAAAAGTTGCACTACAGACAATCCAAATAAAATTATATTTTGAAACATTAAAATGTTTTTTTAGGGAAAAAAATAGAAAAATTAAAAAAAAAAAACATTAAATTTTTTTATAAAAAAACATTATAAAACATTATAAAAAAACATTAAAAAATACATAGTCTCTTGAGGGGTCACATTCAAGGGTGGGGGAGCTCTTGCCTCCTTGGCCTGCAACCACTCGAGTGGCTGGGGGGTTGGCCAATTCCGACAGTGGGCCAAGCCTCCCAAGTCACATAAGGGGCTGTGAGTTAGGGCAAGGGGAGCTTCGTTCAACTCCCCCTGCTGTGGTCCGTGGCCCCTCGGGCAACTCAGTTGGGCCTAATTTATTTATTTTAATGTTTTCTTTTAATAATATATCTTACAATGTTTTTTTTGGTTTATTTATTTATTTTTTAATGTTTTATTAATTTATATTTTTTAAATGTTTTTGTTTTTTTGTTTTTTTTTTTTTAAATTGTTGAAGTAGACATTGTGTTAATTTTTAAATATAATCTTTCTTAAATTACATCTTTTTAGAAAAATTTTATTATTTATTTACTTATTTTTTGTTTTAATTTTTTATTCTTTCATAAATAATTTTTTTGGTCTTTTATTTATATATTTTGTTTTTTTTTTTTTTTAAAATATGCTTTAATATATATTTTTATTTACATGTTATTATTTTTTTTAATTTTTTCTTCTTTTAGTTTTTCTTTTTTTCAATGTTGTTGTTTTTTTTTGTATTTTATTCTTTTCTGCAGGGTTTGTGTCGATCTTCGACTAGCAACCCCACTCCATTATGTCTCAATTTGTTAGTTGATTTTAAAGCTTCCATTATAATGGATCGAGTCCACCCTTACAATGTGTCAATTTCATGGTTGATTTTTAAGTTTTCATTGTAATGGGTCGAGTTCGCCTACACTATTTGTCAATTTGATGATTGATTTAATTTTTTTTTTTTTTGCAATGTGTCAAGTTGTCTTAGACTAAGGTTTTAGAATAGCTATACTTTAGTATTTAAAAAGGAAATTACTTTTGGTATAATGACTTTCATTTATTTGTTCATTTTAAACATTTTTTTTGGTCATATAATTTTTCAATAACGGCATGGTTGAAATATGTCGAAAACTTAAGGTTTTATGTAGTCATGGTCTTTGATTTTAATTGCATGGTTGAAAAATTGTTAAAATTTTAAAGTTTTTTCTCGGTCATGATATTTTATTTTTAATGCTATGGTTGAAAACAATTATAAATATTTTATCGTTAACACCATAGCTGAAAATTGTTGGAATTTTAAAGCCTTTTAGAGACTTGATATTTTATTTTTAATGCCATACCCGAAAATTGTTGGAATTTTAAGGTTTTTCGGAGTCATGATATTTTATCTTTAACACCATTGCTAAAAAATGTTGAAAATTTACCCAAACAAATAAGACGTTATTCTAGCATCATCACTTTTCATTTTCAGGGTATGTTTTGCACAAAAAAAATGACTTTTATTGGCTTTTATTGCATTTTTAAAAAATGTTGAAAATTTTTCGATAAAAAAATCAATCCAGCATCAAAATTTTTCATTTTCAGAGTATTTGTTGCACACAAAAAATTGGCTTTTATTGAATTTTATTGCCATTTTTAAAAAATGTTGAAATTTAACCCCCACCAAAAAATACATTATTGTAACATCAACACTTTCCATTTCCGAGTTGTTTTTTTGGGTTTTTTTGGATAGAGTTCTCGTTTTGAGGTTACAAATCTCGTTTGGTAGTTTACTTTGTTGTGTGTGCTGGTGTCTGGATGGAATGGGCAAGGCCTCCTACAAGAAAGTCTAAGTACAAAGTAGTTGGGGTTCACGATAGAGTTTCCCATAGAGAGAGAGTTGGATGTAAGTGTAAATTTGTTGAATAAGCAAGACCATAGCTTGATGGAGGAGTTAATTACGTCAGAAGCATTGGACAGGCCTTTATGTTAAACATAAATAATAGCCGCAGAGGAAAAAAAGGGGGCCAACCCTAACTAGACTGTTCCTTGAACAAGGAGTCAGGAGCCACTTAATTGGGCCTTTGGGCAAGAGTCAAGGTAGCACATAAAGAAAAGAATCAGATGCCCTTGGTTGGTCCCAACCTCGACCTTAGGTGAGACCTAGGTGATCAGTTGGGCCTCAAATAAGTCAGATAAGTAGGGAGAAAAACGTGGAGAAACAAAGACCGACCCTGACCAAGGTTAAAATAAAAACTCTCGTGGGCCGTTGATTTCATACGCGGGGTTGCAGTCGTTGGTTTGAACCAATTGTGTAGTCAAGATTGGAATGGCCTTGACACCCAACTACTATTGGTTTGGGTAGAGAACCTTGTGCGGTGAATGGGCCCCGACTTTGTTTGAAAGTTATTATTATATATACTATCTAGGGTATAGAAATCCCTCGAAGGAGTCTCCACTGTGAGGTTTGGATTTTTGTGTTTGATTGGAGGTTGCCTATTTTTTTAGAGTCGTGTATAAAAATAGAAAATTCCACCGTTTTTGCTGCGTCAAGTGGTACATAGTGAAAAATCTATTTTGGGGTATTGACATATAGAGGAAGATTACATCCAACAAACCAAGAATTCCTGAAGACAAATAAGACTAGAGGATTTAAAGCAAACACAGGGGACCAAAGCACATAGTTAGAGAAGACTCTCAAGAAGGAAAGTGCAAAACTGGGAATAGGGGAATTAGAACATAACAAAGGAGGATAATACCATCTGGAGGGAGAATTGATATTTTCGCATCTCAGAGGTAAAGACGCGTGATAGGTAATTGGTTTTATGTTTAACAATTAATTTTTGAGTGTAAGTAGCAATAGATACAACCAAAGACGCTATGCAAGAGGAAGATGGGCATGTGAAATTTTTCTGTTAACGAAGAGTTGATATAGATTGTGGAAAAAATAAATTCTAATAGAGAACCTTGTGGCAAAGAGTTTGCATCTAAAGAATTCCAGTTGAGGTTGGAAAACGGGACAGGGGGAGTCCTCAAGGAGAAGAGAACGAGATAAGAGAATGAGAGAAGTTCTCAGGAGGTGGAAAGAAGGTGCAACAAACAGAGAGGAGAAAGGAGTGCTCGAGAGGTTCCAGAGGAGGGAACCAAGAGTGACACCAATAGCTAGGTTTAGGTGAGGTGTTTAAGTAACAAGTAAAGTGAGATTTGTTACAGGGCTAGGGTGTAGCTCTCGACTAGCATAGGGAAGCTCACAAAGAAGGGGAAGGAGAAGACCATTACTGGTCATGATGAAGGTCTGAGTAAAATCCATAAGAAAAGATAGAAGGATGCCAAGATAAATTGCATGAGGAAATTGAGCCAAGAGGAACTTGATAAGGAGATGGCCGAGTTAAAGACAAGGCTCAGTGAGATAAGAAAACTGCTATAAGAGAGGGAAGAAGACTAGATGTGGTACCTGAGGTAGGAGGTTAGAATACCTGTCAAACAAAATGATTTTAAGAAGAAATCCCCAAAATCCATAGATGTAGGGAAAAGGAGGATGAAGCCTTCGATAAGAGCTTGGATGGATGAGCTCAGAGTAGCTGGATCCTAAAGGAGGATCACTCCTTAAAGGTCAGGAGAGGAGTTTGATTAAAGGTCTCATGGAATGTGGGAGAAGTCCAACCCAATAAGTGGTGCAAGGAGCATCAACAAAGGCTCAAGGGCTTAATGTTTTTAAAACTAATAAAATATATTCATGTGCATGCCATAAACATGATGAAGAAAGACAACCATTTGAAGCTGCCATAGAGATTGTGAATGGAGGAATGAGGTTACAAAATCTCAAAGGAGGACATAATCAATGTTTTATTATAATGAAGGAGGAGAATAATATCTATGCACAAAGGGAATGATTGCTGAGGAAGACAATAAAGGAGGCAGGGTTTCCTCATACCTTTGGAGCTAACAATTTATGTGTGAAATTTTCCGGTAAAGACCATGGAAGTAATGTCCAAAAGAATAAAGGTGAAGTGATGGCTTCGCAAAAGCATATGAAAGGAAAGGTAGAAAGAGCTATGAGGTTGGCTTTTGAAACTAGCCACATGAAGGATGAAAGAAAATTTTGGAAGGTTTTCATGAAGGAAAGAAAAAATGAGGAGCAAGAATGTGAAGACACTTGCAAGGAGGAGAGAAAATTACATACATCTATTATGTTGTCACGATATGAATAGGAATTGGAATTCCTAGAGGATTGACTGAAAAATATCAGAGATGGAAAAGATTGCATAGGGAGTGCAACCAAAGAAATGGAGGAATCTAAAACACTAGAAGCATGAAAGTTGTATAATGATTTATATGATGATAAGACTGCCGAGGACATGGATGCAAGAGAAAATGAAGGATAACAGGTGTTGCCAAATGTTGAATAATGTAAATAGGTTTTGTCTTCACAATTTTATAATTTAATTTATTTGTCAAAAGAAATTTTATTATGACTTATTAAAGCATGAGTTTCATGCTTGGGTCATCATGTTTATAGGTCAAATCCTCCATTGTAAGCTTCTAGGTTTTATATTGAGGCAATAGAGTCATTGTCAATTTTATTAGACCTTTCTTGGGCTTTCTATCATATAAAAATAATTATTTTTGAGTCAAATAGGTCATTTGACACCCCCACACCAATTTCGCCCTATGATGATGAAGTCGGCCTACATTAGTGAAAAAATTCAACCCACAGAAGAGGCTATATATAGGCAGGTAGTTCGATCCATTTGGTCACCCACTCAACAAGTTCAATACACAAGAAAGAGAGGCAGTAAAAGTGCGAAATTCCAAGAGAAGGAAGAAGACTGCAAAAGAAGACAAATTCAAAGTTTTGGGTTATCTTTCTCTCACACATGCGAGGTTATTGGGTTACTGCTGGGGCCAAAATTTTGAATTCTATTGTAGGTTGAAGTTCTGCTACCGGGGAGGTCGAAATTCTACTCTTGCCAGGTCGAAATTCTAGGTCGAAGTTGTTGTTGGGAGAACATCTCTTGGAGAAGGAAGGGCTAACTTAGTATTGGGGAGACTTTGTGTCTAGGTCAAAAGAGTCTTGGACTATCTCATCTTGTCTTTGAATCTACTGAAGGAAGAGTTCTGATTGGGTTTTCCCCTTATAGGGGGTTTTCCCTGACTGTTCTCCAACATCTTGTGTTTCTTATTGTTGTGATCTTCATATAGACATAAATTGGTAATTGCCTGATGAAAAATAGTATAAAAAAAAGTAAAATAAGACAACATAATTCACAAGTAATTATCAACGAAGAGGAATAAAACCCTTATTACTACTAGAATTAATTTCTCAGCATGGTATCAGAGCTAAGGTCAAAAAATGTTGGAGATGAATTTGTTGGCTTGAAAAGGAAGGTTACTACCTCTATAAAAAGTTACTTGAATATGGGGTTCAATATCATAATAATTGCAGGAAGCTGGATTGGGAGGATCATCTACAACCTATCTAAGAAGGTCAAAAGTGAATGATTCTTGGCTGCACTCACAGGTACTCTTGATGATGACAATGCATGGATCATTGATAATGGAGCATCAAGACATATGACAAGAGAAAGCGAACAAATTCATACTCTTTCAAAGGAATAATCATCTCATGTGGTGGATCTATGAGACAATAAAAATTATGTAGTCAAGGGCCTTGGATCTACATCTTCGAAGCTGGAAAATGGAGCAAAGTTACACCTCAATAGTATATTCTATGAACTTTCAGTTTTGAAAAAAAATTACTTTCAATTTCTTATTTAGAAGATAAACAAGATAAGGTTGCTTTTGTAGATGGTAAAGTCTTGGTTTGGGCAAATGATTCAAGCATTGAAAAGGCAAAATTTATTGGAGTTCGTGAAGGAAGACTATATAGAGTTATAACACCATTTCCTCAAGCTCTAATTCACATGGAAATCAATCCCATCAAACTATGGCATAGAAGATATGGGCATATACACTATAAGATCATTCCCTCTCTCAATCAAATGGTAAACGGTATCCCTAACATCAAACAAAATCATGAAGGAGTATGTAAGGGATGTGCTTTGGGAAATAATACATGGAAGCCTTTCACAAGCAGTGATACAAGGTCTAAAGAAATATTAGACCTCATTCATTCCAATATGTGTGGACCTATGTCTAATAAATTACTTGGAGGCCATCTTTATTATGTGACCTTCATTGATGATCACACTAGAAAAACATGGTTCTACCTTCTCAAGACAAAGGATGAAGTATTTGAAAAATTCAAGGAGTTTAGATCTGAAGTAGAGGCCTTAATCGAAAGAAAGATAAAGACCTTGAGATCTGACATAAACTTCAAAAGAATTGGTTGCATATTGTCAAGAAGCAGGTATTAAGAGGGAGCTCATTGTTCCCTACAATCCTGAAAAAAATGGAGTCACAGAAAAGGAGAATATAACAATTGAAGAATTCATACGAACTATTGTTGGAAATACTGAGGGGGGTGGGGTGAACCAATATTCCTTTTCAATTGTTATTTTTACCTGTTAAATCATTTATATTTAGAACAAAAAATGATCAATAGGAATAAATGCTTTTATTAATATAATCTTTACAATAAATAAGGTATAATATATATAGGGCTCCAACCCTTGATGAAGACACCGATCTTCAATCTCATAGGTTCCAACCTATTGCCAAGAACCAACTTGGTCTTTTCTGAGGCTCCAACTTCTAGGGTTCCAAACCTATCTTCTCAAGGCACAAGCTTGTGTTTAGGAGCACCAACTCCAAGGACACCAATCCTTCCAATTCTGAGGCACCAACCCTAAGGGCTCTGACCCTATCTTGTCAAGGCTCCAACCTTGGATTTAGGAGCACCAACTCTAAGGACACCAATCCTTCCAATTCTGAGGCACCAACCCCAAGGGCTCCAACCCTGTCTTGTCAAGGCTCTAACCTTGGATTTAGGAGCACCAACTCCTAGGACACCAATCCTTCCAATTCTGAGGCACCAACCCCAAGGGCTCCGACCCTATCTTGTTAAGGCTCCAACCTTGGATTTAGGAGCACCAACTCCAAGGACACCAATCCTTCCAATTCTGAGGCACCAAATCCAAGGGCTCAGACCCTATAGTTTTTATTTGTCAAGAATTGTTTTGATTGTATTACACTGCTCTCAAAATCTTCTTCACTATGTTCTGTCAATCTATAGCTTCACTGTAGTCTCCATGCTACATCATCAATGACAACCTGTCTTCATATGAAGGAGTCTTCACAACTCTTCATATTACCTAAACAAACTCTGCAAATTTACCTCATGATGATTTCAAATAGCCATCATTATCTACAATAGTCTCCACACAACTTCAATGTGTCTACAATGAATTGCACTAAGCTCTGCACAAAGACAACTCTCTGTTTAAAGCCTCTATTCTCACTGTCACAGTAAATGCTTTAGGAGTGACTGCTTCAGGAGTAACTACTTTAGGAGTGACTTATTTAGAGGAGTGACTGTCATGGTTTCATATTGTGCGTTCAATTAAAAACAACCTTGTTCATACTCAGATAATCTTCTTAGATCTGCAGAGTGTCCTTATGGACTGTTATCTGAATCACTATCAAACATAGGTCCAAGCTTCTCAATAAATAACCCAGTCAACAAAATGTTCGACCTTTGGCTTCCTTCTTCTTCAGTTGGACCTTTCGACTTCCTTCTTCACTCGCTCGACCTTCAGCTTCCACTTTCGTTCAAGTAACAAACTTCAATGGCAAACAGAAATATGTATATATAAATATTTTATTAATAAATGAATACTGAATTGATGATTACATTTTTAGAGAGAGGCCCGGTTATATACAACATTAGGTGCCTTTTGGTGAAAGGACATGATCTTTGGTCATGCCCTTTTGCCTAATTACTACAGCTAATCTAATTTTACATAATCCTAACTAATTTTTACATAACATTGCCTTCCTCTCGAAAGAATGCTTTGTCCTCAAAGCATACGTAATGACAGATGTTGTTGACAAAATGATTCATTCTCCCAAGAAGCTTTTTCTTCGGGTAAGTCCTTCCACTTGATTAGATATTCCTTGATAGTACGATGTCGAGGCTTTCTTTCTCTAGTAGATAAAATACCTTCTGGTTCTAGAATGACTCTTCCCTCATCATCTAGGGATGGAAGTGTTGTTTGTGCTGATTGATTGTTACCTAGTGCTCTTTTAAGGCAATATACGTGGAAGACATTGTGAACACGACTTGTCTCTGGAAGGATTAAACCATATGCAACTTGGCTAATCTTTTATTGATCTGATAAGGTCCATAGAACTTTGGTGCCAATTTATTTTTTCCTTTCTGCTTTAAGGATAATTGTTTGTATGGTTGGAGCTTGGCAAACACCCATTCTCCGACTTGAAATTCTCTTTCGGTTTTGTTATGGTCTGCTTGTTACTTCATACGATTCCTTGCATTATTCAAGTTTTGTTTTAATATTTGGGTGATTTTTTTGGGTTTCTTCTAGTTGATCTTTAACAACAGGTAGATTTGTCTGAACAATAGCTAGATCCTTCCATGTCGAAGGTTCATACCCATATAGAGCTTGAAATGGAGTCATTTTTGTTGATGTATGATAGGTGGAATTATACCACCATTCAGCAAGATGCAACCATTGATCCCACTTATTTTGTTTTTCTGTAGCATAGCAACATAGGTAGGCCTCCAAACATTTATTGACCACCTCTGTTTGGCCATCTATTTGAGGGTGATAAGCGGAACTCATATTTAGGTAGGTTCCTATATGGCTGAACAATTCCTTCCAGAAATTACCCTTGAACTTGGCATCTCTATTGCTCACAATGACTTTCAGAAAACTATGTAACTTATATATATTTTTGCAAAATATTTCAACGTTTTATTTTGCTGAGTATGATTTCTTTGTTGCCATAAAGTGAGCATATTTGGTGAGTCTGTTGACTACTACGAAAGTCTTGTCCTTGCCTTCAGATACTGGTAATCCTTCGATAAAGTCCATCGATATTTCTTCCCATTTCTGATTTGGAATGTTTAAAGGGTGAAGTAATCCTGGTGTCGTAATATTTTCACTTTTATTCCTTTGACATGTGTCACATTCTGCTACATACTTTTGAATATCACGATTCATTCCCTTCCAAGAGAAGGATTGATGTGCATTGTAGTAGTCTTAAAAAATCCTACATGTCCCGCTGACGGTGAGTCATGTGATTCCTTGAGTATCTTAAATTTAAACTTGGAATTTTTATTTAGATAGATTTTTCCCTTGTACCATAGTATATCATTCTTCCACTCAAATTTTGAGTTGTTGGGAAGGTTATTGATTATTGCCATTATTTATGGATCCTTGGCATACTCACTTCCAATTTCGTTAAGCCACTCAAGAACAACAATCAAAATTACAGGTAGTGTTGGTTCTTCATATTTCTTGGATAAGGCATCTACTACTATATTGTCTTTACCTCTTTTATGTAGTATTTCCAAGTCAAAAGCGACAATTTTTTCAATACATTTTTGTTGTTCTTCAGAAGGTGTTTTTTGTTGAAGGAGATACTAGAGACTGTTGTGGCCTGTTCGAAAGGAAATCTTACTTCCCAAAAGATATTTCCTCCACTTAGCTAGTGCGTGCATGATAGCGAGCATTTTTTTGTTGTATGTGGATTTGAGGCGTTCTCTTTTGTTGAGCTTCTTACTTTCAAAAGCTATTGGGTGTCCTTGTTGCATTAATACTGCACCTATATTGAATCCAGAAGCATCACAATCAATGATAAATGGTTTAGAAAAATCCGGTGTTGCTAATACGAGAGCATTAGACATAATTTCCTTTAATTTTTCAAAACACCTTCCTGCTTCGTCATCCCATAGAAACGAATTATTCTTTAAAAGATTTGTCAGAGGTGCAGTTATATGTGCATAGTTTTTAATAAATCTTTGGTAATATCCAATCAAACCTAAGAACCCTCTTAGCTTGGATATATTGACAGGTTTGGTCCATTCTTTTATAGCTTTGATTTTATTAGGGTCCACCTTTATGCCTTCATGGGATATAATGTGTGCAAGGTATTCTACTTCCTTTCTGAAGGTGCATTTGGATTTTTTTTTTTTTGTGTAAAATTGGTGTTCTTTAAGTAGTGTAAGAACTTTGTCCAAATGTTGCAAGTGCTCCCTCCAAGTTTTATTGTAAATTAGAATATCGTCAAAGAATACTAATGCAAATTTCCTAAGATGTGGATGAAATAATTTGTTCATGGTTGCTTGAAACGTTGCTGGTGCATTGGTTAATCCAAACGACATTACTTTAAATTCATAGTGACCTTCCTGTGTTTGGAATTCCGTTTTTGGTATGTCCTCTAATATGATTCTAAGTTGATAGCAGCCTGATCTTAAGTCCAATTTTGAGAAATACTTTGCGCCATGTAGCTCATGCAACATTTCGTTGATAAAGGGGATTGGGAACTTGTTTTTGATTGGTATTTTGTTTAATCCTCTATAATAAATGCATAGCTTGAATGAACCATCTTTCTTCCTTACCAATACCACTAGAGTAGCGTAAGGATTTTTACTTTTCGAGATGATCCCACACTTTAAAAGGTCTTGGATTAATCTCTCAATTTCCATTTTTTGGTGATGTGGATATCGATATGGATTGATGTTGATAGGGTCTGATCCTGCCTTGACTTCTATTGTATGCTCAATTTCCCTATTAGGCGACATCTTCATTGGTAGGTCTTGAAATAATTTTTCATGCTTTCAAATTAGATCTTGTATCTCTGGTGACTCTTCACTGGTCATATTTGCAGATAACATTTCTAATTGGTGGCATTGTACTACATAAGTGGGTGCTCCTTTTCGAATCATCTTCATCATCTGAGATGATGATACAATTTGATTCTCTGGTGCTTGTAATTCGTGTAATTTGTACTTCTGACCTCCCCATTTTAATTTTATAAATTGTACTTGGTGGTTGGCAGCATAAGTACCTAAAGTTCGTAGCCATTGGATACCTAAGATTACATCTACTCCTCCTAATGGTACCTTGAAGAACAAAGACTCTAAACTGAAGTCTTGAATCTACAATTTAACCTTATGGCATTTCCCCACCTTTTCAATCTTCTTACCATCAGCTACCATCACTTTCATTGGTAAGGGAAATGAAAAAATATCAAGTCTCTTTGCCATGGTTTCATCTAAAAAATTATGTGTGCTACCAGAGTCAATGAGAACCACTACATTGTTCTTCTTTATGTGTCATTTTAACTTTAAAGTCTGAGGTTGTGATATACCTGTCATAGCTGATAATGAAACTTGCGGAATACTTCTGTCATCTAATTTTGGTGACAATTCTGAGGCATATTCTGTTTCTTCTATGTCAGAATCTTCAATGTTTGAATCATTGGTTGCTTCACAATTATATAGGTTCTTTGGTTCTTTTCCTTTAGCACACCTATGTTTGGGGTCCCACTTCTCACCACAACTTTTGCATTTACCCTCTTTTATCCTTTGCGTTTCCACATTAGATTGTTCATCTTCACGATGATGTGGTGGAATATATCTTGTATTGTTTGCATTTGTATACTGGGGTATTCTTCCTCTTGAACATGTTTTTTCAGATTTTGACCAAAATATTTGTTCAAATTTCTTTTCGGCTATTTTTTATTTTCGTCTTGCTACTTCTATTGATGAAATGTCATGCATCTCAAGTTCTACTTGTAAATGGGTTTTGAGTCCCGAGACGTATGATTGAATTAGATGAGTTTATGATAACCCAGGTACTCGTGTTACTAAGCTCTCCCACTCTTGAGTGTATTTGTCCACACTTCCTTTTTGTCGTAATTTGATGAGTTTTGAAAAGAACTCTTCTTCCTTTACTCCTTGGAATCTTTTAAAGAATGCATCCTTAAATTTTCTCTAGCTAATGACGTGTGTTGTCTTTTTCCACCACATATACCAATTATATGCTTCCCCTTCCATTTTCATGGATGCGTGCCTGAGCTTTTCGTCATCATCATTGATGTCATATATTTCAAAGTATTCTTTTGCTTTATTTATCTATTGAAAATGCAACAATATGATGGAGCTTAGTGAAAAGAAGTCGCCTTCACTAAGTGGTTCCGCAGGCTATTTTTGGCGCAAAGTCTATTTTTAGACTATGTCTATTTTTAGACATATGGATCATGGTCTATGAGTTGCAGGATGCTATTTGTGGATGATTGGTCATGTTGGTAAAAATAGATGGACCTCTATTTTTAGACATATGGGCAGAGTCTATTTTTAGACTGCCAGTCTAAAAATAGAACAATCGAATATTATTAGCTCTTAATAATATTTGTACTATAAACATTATCTCATCCTCTTGTAGCACTTCAGTTCGAGCTACGGATGTGGCACATGCAACTGCCAGAAGGAAATACACTTTTCTTATGGGTTAGTTGAGCTATTGCATGAAGGACTTCAGTTAGAACTCAAGTGATTGAGTTTGGTGGAGTTGATTGAGGAGTTGATGGAGTTGTGTTCAGTTTGACTTAGTTGAACTAGTTGTATTTAGTCTAACTAACAAATAAACTAGTGATGAGTGGTGTGAATTAATTATTAATTAATTCACTAATTATTAACTCATAAATCAGCTAAAGAATACATCAGTTAACTC
>APFE031220339.1:3223-23065 GCA_000404065.3 Pinus taeda
AGTCATTGTCCAGAAAATGAAGCAGTAGTGAAGTTGCTATAATCAGTCTCCAAGTGGGAGATTATTGGGTGTGGAGCTTGATAATCTTTTGTATTCAAAGGTATCGCCACATTGGACCCCAGTTTGTAATGGGGCGACAATGCCACTTGTAAAATATTCACTTTGGGGGGGTCTGAGGGGTTAGCTGCGACCTTTGGGAGCCCCCCCTTGGTGGGGGGATCGGGGGCAGTGCCCTCGAAGCTAAAAATAGATGTAAAATGGCCTTGTAAAATGTTGTAATTTTGTGGTCAATCTGGGCCATTCATTAGGCGGAGATCTGACGATAGAAGTTATGTTTAATTTAGGGGTTTTTCCCTAGAAGGAAACCCCTCACTATATATGAGGGAATTGTATTGCGTCTATGTAGATCTATATTCTGAGTGAGAAGAGAGAGGAGATTGAGTGAGAGTGAAGAGGGAATTACAGTGGATCTACTGTAGGTTGTATCTCTTCAGTTTGCTGGATAATATAAAAGGAAGGACTGGTTGTTTTTCTGTGGATGTAACCCAAACTGGGTGAACCACGTATATCTGTGTCTCTCTTGTTTTATGCGTTTTCTGTGTTTATATTTTTGCAATATTTTTTGTGTTCCATTGCTCTATAATATATAATTTTCTAACATAAATTAGATGATTTATTAACCACTTTGTGAGATTTAAGAAATAAATAATCATTAAATAATGGTTTGATAATAATATCATAAGGAAAATATGGAATAAATAAGGAAATAATAAATAAATTAGTGATTATTTAAATATTCCAAGGTGATTAAAGAAAAAAAATTAAGAAATAATTATTTTAATAAATAAATAAATAAATAATGATTTATTCAATTATACTCATGGGGTTTTTGATTTTAATGATAAATAATTTAGGAAAAATGGTTTACTAAATTATTTCCTATGTTGAAAGTGAATATAGTATGGTAAAATTAATCCTACATGGTGTTTTTCAATCTACCTATTAAGAAGTGGTTAGGTGATCATTTTCTGGGTGATAACATAAAGGTTTGTTTCAAATGCTCCAAATGGTCTTTATGTGATTTTGAGAAAATGGTCATGTCATGAAGATGGATAACTATGAACCAATCCCTCTCTCCCACATATGCGATGTCCATGGCTCTTTGAAAATTAGCTCCCACATTCATCAACCCAAAAGGCATTTTATTATACATGAACATCCCCCATGGAATTGTGAATGTCGGTTTATCTTTGTCATCCGACTACATGGTTATCTGATTGTAGCCCAAGAAGCCATCTGTCATGGATGTTCTAGATTATCCTATCACTTTTTACAACAAGTGGTCTATCTTAGGAAGCAGGTAATTGTATTTTAGTGAACATCAATTGAGGTTCCTGAAATCCACACAAAGCCTGATATCTCCATTTTTCTTTTAGAAAGGTACCAGGTTGGCCAACCACTAGGAGTACCTTAGTGGGACTATGATCTTTCCATCCAACAATTTCTTGATCTCCTTTTGTATTGTTGGCAATAGAATAGGATAAAATCTTCAGAGTTTCTACACAAATGGTTTAGTACTCTCTTTCATTGGTATCCTATGTTGGATAATGGAAGTATCATAAGTCTTCAAGTCTTCATAGCTCCATGTAAAAAAATATTTAAATTTCTTAAATGACTCAACATATATCTTCTTTTATTTGGGTTAGAGAGACTTAGCGAGTTTTACCTTTTGAGGATTCACTTTTGTGCCAAGGTCATCATGTTCTTCCCTATTCTCATCCACAAGCTCTAAGGATGGCATGGTTGGGACGTCGTTGTGATAAAAAAATTTCTCAAGGGGAACCAGTCCCTTGGAGATGAAGTTTTTGTTTTTTTTTGTTTTTTATTTTTTTTGTTTTTTTTGTTTTGGATTACTTCATGGGCTTTGACTTGATTTAGGAGTTCGGATACTTGCACTGGTATGGCTCTTCACTTTGGTAACTTCTAAAGATTCTTCATTCGAGTCAATATTGATCATAGAGAACTCATCCAAAAGTTCCAAGAATATCCTTAACTGTTGATCATCTTTGAATACTTTCCAATGTTTTCTATTGTCAGGGATGGAGGGCCGGTAACTCATTTCCAACTCATGCTTTAGTTTTATCTCATGTGGAGGATGGAAGGAACTAGTTGCAACCAATAATGCATCTGCAAAATGATTTTCTTCCCTGTGCATAACTGTGATGTTAAAAGCATCATAATAATTCTCAATAATACCCCAAACAACATTTCGGTATGACCTCATGCAAGGGTCTTTTGTGGTATAAATGTTTCTCACTTGTAGGACTACTAATTATAAATCCCCAAAAACTGTGAGGTTCTTCACTCCCATTTTATGAGTTGTTTCTAATCCTAAAATTAATGCTTCATATTCGACAATGTTATTAGTAACATCAAATTCCAGTTTATAGGAGAGCGGGATTCTCTGCCCCATGGGCAGTATTAGAATCACTCCGGGTCATGTACCTTCCTAGGAGCATGCTCATGTTGCATCAAAATTTTCATGCAAGGAGCTATTGCTCCATGATCTTGAGCCTGAATAAGATCACCAAACATCAAAATGAAAATAGAAAATAGATCTACAATGGAATCCCAACCCAATTTTCAATCAAGCAACAATCAAACATTCCTAGATTCTATAAGGGAAAATGTGTACACTTAGCCTCCTTGCAGATTAGGGAAGGATTTTAGGTCTGATGCAGATTCCCCCACTACACTTGAGTGATCTACCTCCTCTGCAATAGATCTCAATACCTACACGCAACCACGAACATAAAAACATGACAAATGACCTTCCTTGGAAGATCGTTAGATAAAAGCATCATAGAAAAACTATGAAGAATTGTTGAATACACATGAATATGGGGAAGGAACATGTATTTCTATTAATCAAAAATTAAATTCATATTACAACATTATATCTTCACATCAATTATTCCTCTCCATGATCTGACAGAGTCTCCCCTCTATGACAAGGAAATGACCATGAAGATCAATAACCTAAGCAAAAAGAACCTCACAAGCTCTCTCTCTAGCAGCAAAATGGCAACATAGACACAATACATCTAGTTGTCCTAGAATATGGTTCTCCAAAAATAGCGTGATCCTCTCAAATGGTCCAGTATAAATAGGAAAAAGAGAGCTCCCAAGAGGATGAATGTAGACATTCAGGATGACGATAAGTCATGGAAAATTCTAAATTATAAGTCTTCGCTAACTCTAATAAGTGATGAGTCGAACTGGTCTCATAAGGAACAAGACATTCTAGATTACATCCCTAGTTGTAGGCATAGAAAAGACTGAGAAATTCATAGTCGCTCACATAAGGAAAGCCTGGGAGCGACTGGGAGGTTGTAGTCGCTCTCATAGGCCTCCATCTGTGTAACGTGGAAGTATGACTAGAAAAACGTCTAAGGCTTGGAAAAGGCCAAATAGCCATGAGGATTAAGGAACACTGACCCTAGGGGGTAAAATAGGCTAATAACAACCATGTAAAAGAACAATTTCCATATGAGATCAAGGTCAAATGATGGTTCCTATATTACATAGTTGGCCAATGTTTCGATAGTAAATTCAGGGGTAATAGATGGACTATAGCATCCCATTGATTCCTCTATGGTGTAGATCATTAAGTTCTTAGACTTATTAGCGTCACTGATGAAATAGGGAAGCTTGTCCTCTTTGTAGAGTCTGCATTCCTTTCCACCAAAAACTGGTATAGTGGCATAAGAAAGGTCCATTTATATGGTTCCCCCTAGTTTCCTAACCCATGATCTGAAAAGATGCACCATAGGAGTATGGGATGTTGACTACCACAATGTTCATGACCAAGCTCTTATTTGGTATTTCGGTGTGGGAGACTACCAAGTCTTTGATAAGGCCATGGCACTTATATCTCTTAGACTCAAAAGAGTAGAGATCATGGTATGGATTGGTGATGTCTAACCCCAACTCGACCATGACTGGTTTGGGCATGAGGTTATGGAAGGCCCTTAAGTCTAACATGAAATTGTGTAACAAATTTTGGTGCATTTTCAAGGTGATGTAGAAAGGAGGGTTGTCATCATCCTACTCTCTACACGAGAGCCACAATCAATATGTGGATGATCTTCCTAAATATTGTGTGTTGTTATGGATGATTGGTCTAAGGGGAGCCATGATTTTTTGTATTAGAGGCTGACAGGGTGGGTTCTATGCCAATTACAATAATGGGACGATAACTTTGACCTTACTTACCTCCTGCTCAAGGTTAAAAGGTGGGGGTGCATTTATTTCTATTTCCTTAACTGGATGACCCTAGGGCAGTGAAGGTATGGAATCCTTTGGTGCCTCTTCCACTCATGCGGAGGGTGGATTTTGGTTTGGAGTATTCTTCCTCTTCTTGACTGGAACTTTTGGTGTCTTGGTTGAGGGGTCAGGAGGTTTGGGGAAATTGATTTGTGTATGTTCAAAGTAAAGTTGCGATACCATTGACTTATTTGATTTTTTCTGCCAATTCACTACAACATATCACCCTACTCTAGGTCTCAAATCATAGTTCTTTATGATATCTACCATTATAGAGTCGATTATCCTTTGGTATTGAGAAGGTGAGATTCCATAGTATTCATATCCCTCATAATTGTATGGAACTTGGCTTTTGGGTGTAGCAAGGGATTATACATAATCATTTTCAGTAATGTAGAAGGTGGGACTATGATATCCTACCCAATTTCTTTCTTCCTCTATATATTCCCAAAAATATTCATCAGTTTGCATGTTTAGATCTCTCCTAATGGGAGCTTGCATTTCCTCTTCTTTTGTTCTACTATTCCAAGGTCATGGGACACTTATTCCAAGCTGAATGTTGGGAAAAGCAGCATAGTGGGAATCACTTCTTATTTATTATGGCTAAGGGGAAATTAGCAAAGGAATTGATAAAGGCTTTGAAAAAGAAAAAAAAGGCATTATTGGAATTTATTTATGAAAATAAAGGAAAATAGGAGAAAATGGATATGAAAGGTCACAGGTTGCATGTGAGGAGGAAATTTTAGGGAAATAGAGGAAAACGAAGAAAATAAAGGCCTCAATGATAAAAAGGCTTCTAAGGATCAATTCACAGCTTTTGGTTAGCCTTTTTTCAATTGAGTTTTGGAATTGGGTTCAGAGAGGAGAAGAGCACCAAGAGAAGAAAGCAAGAAAACAAGCAAGCAAGCAAAGGAAGGACAAGGAAAGCAAAGGAAGGAAAGGATCAAGCAAAGGAAGAGTTAGATCAAGCAACTTCAATGAGGATAATTGCAGTTAAGAGGTTGTGTGTATGATTTCCTAGTTGGTTTTGGCATGCATGGTAATGTGTGTATTTGGTTCTTTTTTTGCCATTGGCATGGGTTTTTCCTAGTTTGATAGTGGTTTCATCCTTGCCTTACCGTTTCCGGATAGCCACGGTGCAATGGGATTCATTCTTGGTTGAGCTTTGGATTTCCGGAAGGTTTTGGATCCAGGTGAGGTGGTCTCAATTAATTCCAAAGGTTGGGGGTGGAGATGGTTTTTCTCTGGGAAGCCCTCAATAGGTGGGTGGAGACAAGAAAATTCTTCAAGGGATGGTGAAGGAATTTTGAGGCATCCTAGCTCGGTTTGTTTTTGTGATATCGTGACCGGTTTAGATGAGATAACGGTACTGTGAGGGTGGAGGTTTTTTAACCTATGAATTCCCTTGGTTGTTTATGTATTGGTTTATCCTATGAGATCCCACATCCATTCTTGGAATATTGCACAATGGTGATTTGATGAAAGAGAGATTTGTTTCAACCCAATCTATGGCTGGGTGGTACGTGGAAGTCCTTGACTTGGTTGGCTTTTGCATATGTTAATAAGAACTAATTTCTTCTTTCATTTTATGAGTAAATTTACTTGTTATGTAGTGGATTAAATATTTTTTCTATTTATGTTATTATCTTGGTTACATGTTAGTTATAAGCATGGTTTTATGGCATATTCTAGTTATGGCTCTTAACATGAATTGATTTGAAAATGAATGGATATTGAATGCAAGACCTAATAGATGATATTGTAGCTATGGGGAGAGGGAGTTAGACCTTCTTGTTTAATCTCAGATAAGTTTCATATCTCTATGTTCAAATATGCGTTCATGACCTGTAGATTTCATGTTCATAATATGTTTGACAAAATGAATGTCATGGATAGGCATGGTTAGGTTAAGTTCTTGTATAGTTTTTGTTTCAATAACTTTTACCTAGTGTAATTTATCATTCTAGAAAGTTCTACCAAGTTTTGGGTAGAGGTTTGGTCCCTAGACCTGAAAACGTGGCACGAATTTTGGGGTCACATGCACAAAACTAGGAATTCTAGACTACAGTCACTGGGAGGCAAGGTTATCCATGAAACTGGAGGCTTACAGTGACTAGATTTCCTTGTTATGCAAGCGAATGTGAATCTATATAACTCAAAAATCAAGTTAACTTAGGGTTATGGCACTTGGAGTGGTTGCTTGGCTCCCAGGGGTCTTGTTTCTCCCGAGGAAGGTCAGTAAAGTTTCAGTTTGTCGATTCCACTTCCTTAACTATACTTAGGAGGTTGAGTAACGTCATAGTAGACCTTAGCTAATTTTTACTCTGATGGGTCAGTGAAAGTGGGTAAATATGGGAGGTGGCTTTACATATTGGTATCAAAGCATGGTTCAAATACTTGGATTGGATGGGCTAGATGCATGTTGTTATGCATGCATTGTCATGGTTATGGTTTTCATGCATGAGGCCATGGTATGCAATTGCTATTGTCATGCATGATGTTGGCATATTGATATGATTATGATTATACATGTATTGTGCTAATTTGGATTAATTTTTTCAGATTAGATAAGATTCCCCTGAATGTCATTGATGTATGCTTTGGTTATGGTATCTATTTGTTTTATCTGACATGGAATGATTGTAGAAAGAAGAGAATCAAAGCTGACGTGTAAAATGGTGGAATACAATTCATGTGACTCTCCCTTCAAATAAATTAAGAAACAAGGAGATGAGTACTCTTCTAATATAGCAAACACGTTGAAGAGTTTGAGAATAATGATCAAGTTGCAAGAAATATAATGATAGGTTGGTTGAGGCTCAAGAAAGACTTGCAATGGATTAGGAAAAGAAAGAAAAGTTCAATGCGGTGATCCTTTAGAGTTTTTTAGACTTTCATATATAGGGACAATTGATAATTAGACAAGAATAGGAAGAGAAGACTAATAAGGCATATTGTAGTAGGTCTCGGTCAGGATACAGGTCAAGTACAGGGGACATAGCCAAAGGTGGAAGATAATTGGATACACCTAACAAGAGGACCAGTATGAATTGGTTTCATTCTATTTCCTCATCCAAGAGACATCATCACCATCACCACCACCATCATCCTTATAGGAGGAGTGAGTACTTGCAAGAGGAGTTCAAGAAATTCAAACCTCCGACATTTGATGGAGAGATGAAGAAGTCAGAAGATGAAGAGGCATGGTTGCTTGGGATGAAAAAATTCTTTAGATTGCATAACTATTCAAAGAACATGAAAGCCAAGATAATTGCCTTCAGTCTCAAAGGAAAAGCAGATAATGAGTTGGAAGATGTGAAGAATGTCAAAGGCATTCGAGAAGAAGAGTTGATTTGGGATGAGTTCAAGAAACTCTTCAAGAAGAAGTACCTATCTTAAAGATGTTGAGATGACAAAGGTAAGGAGCTTTATTGAGCTGCAGATGGGGTACATGACAGATGATGAGGATACTAGCAAGTTATTGGAGTTATTGAGGTATGTGCCTTACCTCAAGGATGATAAAGTAAAGACTCAAAGGTTCATGAGTGGGTTTCCAACCATATATAGAGACTAGATTGAGTTTGATGAGTGTCGGTCACTGGAGGAAGCCATTAGGAAAGTAAAAGATTGTTACAAGCAATGAAAGCGTAAAGCTAAGCCTAAGCGTAATTTGAAGGGGAATGTGAAATTTAAAGGGAAGTGGCCACCAAAGAGGGGAATACCTTAGGATGCAGGTGATAAAGAAAATGTTGCTACCTACAAGAAGTTTAATGTAGTTGAGAAGGGACATGGGTAGAAACCTCAAGAGAAACATAATAGAAGTGATGTAGGGTACGTTTCAGTGTTGGATCTATGGCAAAGATCATCGCAAGAAGGATTTTCCATTGTACCAAGGTGGTAGGCCTAAGATCTATAGTGCTTAGAAGGGATAGATAGTTGGGGATTTTGGTCATATCATTCCTCATATTTATGCAACTATGTAAAACAAGTAGACATATCACCACGAATCCCTTATTGAGATGGAAGGTAAGTTTTTTGATTGAGTTGTTTCTATTTTGATTGACCCTAGATCAAATTATAGTTATGTTAATCTTTATTTGGTGGATAAGTGTGGTTTGAGAAAAGAAGTGCATGCAGAGTCTCGGTTGGTGCATTTGGCTACATTTACTAAGAAGAGAGTTCATCATTAGGTAAGATCTTGGGAATTTGAGCTGAATGGTATGCCTACATCAGCGCATCTGAATGTACTAGTGGGATCCTACAATATGCTTTTGGGTATGTATTGGTTGTATCTTCACAAGACTAAGGTGTATTTTTATGAGAAACCCATTGAGTGTTTGGATGAAAATAGATAACAAATAATATTGCAGGGTAAGAAGAAGCCAACATAAGTTAGAATGGTTACAACTATACAAGAAAAGTGTAGTCACAAAACGGGTGCGTATTATTTGCAGTTCATATTTCCAGTGATAGAGGTAAGGATTTTGAGGATGAGGAAGTCTTGAAGAGGTATTTGGTTTTGCAGTAGATCCAGGATCTGTTTCCAACAGAGATTTCAGAGTTACCACCTAAGAGGGAAGTAGAATTTTCTATTGAGTTGGTATCAGGAGCGGCACCAACGTCAAAGACACTTTAAGGATGAGCACACCACAGTCAGTGGAATTGAAGTTACGGTCGAAGTAAATGATTGACAAGGGTTACATAAGGCCAAGTGTGGAACCATGGGGTGCACCAATGTTGTTTGTGAAGAAGAAGGATGGCACTCTTAGGTTGTGTATTGATTATAGGAAGCTAAACAAGGTGAAGATCAAGAACATGTGCCTTTTTCCAAGGTTTGATGACTTGTTTGACTAGTTGAAGGGAGCAACAGTGTTCTCGAAGATTGATTTGAGATGAGTATATCATCAGGTACACATTAAAGAAGAGGGCATTCACAAGAATCCTTTCCAGACCAAGTATGGGGATTACAAGTTGTTGTGGTTCCTTTCGTTTTGAACAATGCTACAGTTACTTTCATGTGCTTCATGAATAGTGTGTTGCATCCTTATCTGGACAAGTTTGTGATTATATCCATTGATGATATATTGATATATTCTAAGAATGAGGAAGAGTGTGCATAACACTTGGAAGTAGTATTTAGATTGATAAGAGAGCATTAATTGTATGCCAAGATTAGTAAATGCAACTTTTTTTAGACAAGTACATTACTTGGAACATGTTGTTTCCAAGGAAGGCATAACAGTGGATCTAGAAAAGATCAGAGCTATCATGGAATGTGAAAATCCTATAAATGCGGATGAGGCTACATCATTCATGGGGTTAGCAGGTTACTATAGGAGGTTCACCAAAAACTTATCACTGATTACATATCCTATTACATCATTGTAGAGGAAAGTAAAGAAATTTGAATGGAAAGAGGAATATGCAACAATGTTTGAGCTGTTGAAGTAGTTATTAACAAATGCTCCAGTTCTCAAGACTACAGATCTGGATAAAGAATTTGTAGTGTGTATATATGATTTCAAGAGAGGACTTAGTGGAGTCCTAATGTAGGAGGGACAAGAGGTATGATACAACTCAAAGAAACTGAATGAGCACGAGAATAACTATGTGACTCATGATCTTGAGTTGGAAGCTATTATTTATGCCTTGAAGATGTGAAGGCATTATCTTCTTGGTAGAAGATTTATTTTGATGAATGACCATAGCGGATTGAGGTATCCATTTGACCAACCCAATTTGAATGCTAGGAAAGCTAGATGGTTGGATACCCTTGGTGAGTTTTACTTTGAGATCAAATACATTAAAGGAAAGGAGAACAAGGTCAAAAATGCTCTTAGTAGGAGAGTGCATGTAAACCATGTTGTAGTTATGAGCTCTTATGGGAAAGATTTAGAGGATCAGATCTTACAGGAAGGACAACATGATGATAAGTATCAACAAATTAAGCAAAAGTTACAACAGGGTACATGTGAACAGGATGTGGATTATAATCTCACAATAGATGGCTTGATTAGATTTCGAGACATGATCTATGTGCCAGATGACATTGAGCTCAAGAAGTACATCTTGAGGGAGTTTCATGTCAAGCCATATTTAGGTCATTTGGGATATCAGAAGATGTTGACAACATTTAAGAAGTTCTACTATCGGACAAATTTGAAGAAGGAAGTTGGGGAGTTTGTTGCTAGATGTTTGAACTGTCAATAGGTGAAAGTTGAGTCTAAGCACCCAATGAGTTTGTTACAACCTATTTTGATTCTAGAGTGGAAATGGGAGGCCATTTCCATGGATTTCATTATACGTTTGCCGAGGACATCAAAGTAGTCTGATTCCATCATGGTTTTAGTTGACAGGTTGAGCAAGGTAGCTCACTTCATTCCAGTATACTACAAATTTAGTCATCGAAGTAGCACATATATTCATGAGGGAGATAGTGATATTGCATGATATTCCTAAGAAGATCATATCAGATAGAGATGTCAAGTTCACTTCTAGGTTTTGGAAGGAGTTGTTTGCAGGTTTGGGTACAAAGTTGGCCTTAAGTGCAGCTTATCATTCACAGACAGATGGAAAGATAGAGAGGGTCAACAAGATTATGGAGAACATGTTGAAGATGTATGTTATGCACTAGAAAAGGAAATGGGAGGAGTATCTCCCACTATTTGAGTTTTATTACAACAATGGTTATCGTAAGTAACTGAGGATGAGTCCATTTGAGGTACTCTAGTTGTAATACTCCCATCAACTATAGTGATCTAGTGAACAAGGTACTTATCAAGTCAGACATGTTGGCAGAGATGGAACAAGAAATCTAGGTTATAAAGAAGAATATAAAGGTGGCATAGGATATAAATAAGTTTTATGTAGATCAACAAAAAACATTTAAGGAGTTTTAGGTTGCAGAGCATGTATACTTTCACATCAAGCCCAAGAGAAGCTCCTTGAGGATTGGGTAATGTGTGAAGTTGGCACCTCGGTATTACAGGCCTTTTGAGATTCTTGATAGGATTGGACTAGTGGCCTACAAACTTGCACTGCCTCCAAGAATGAAAGTCCATGATGTTTTCCATGTTACATTGCTTAAAATATATCTAAAATATGTTGATCATGTTATTGATTAGTCTCTATTGTAGTTGAAGCCGGAAGGATAATTCCAGTCGGAACCTTAGTGCATATTGTAGAGCAAACAATTCATTATCTGAAACTAAGCAATCGATCAATTTAAAGTGCATTGGAAGCACTTTGGGGCCAATGAAGCTACATGGGATATGGTTGATCGGATGTGAGTTGTGTATCCTTGATTATTTACCGGTGGAGGCGGATGATTGTTTGGTCATATTTATGTATGGTTATTTTTGTAAATAACGCAACAAGTTGAGTTATAAAGCTCCAATAAGTGGTATGGTTGCCACGTTGTCATGCTTTTCATGATGGTTTTTTTTAGCAGGTTGTTCATTATAAATACTACATTGAGCTAAGTTATAAAGCTCCATGGGAAGTATGTTTTGGTTTCAACGGTCTTTCTAGTTATAGGTGTCATAGAACACCGAGGACGATGTTCCCCTAAGGGGCAGAGGTCGGTAACAACCCCAGGTTAAAATTTCATGTAATAAAGTTAATAAAGGAAAAATAAGAACAAGGTCATGTGACACTTATTCCAAGCTAAATGTTGGGAAAAACATCCTAGTGGGTATCACTTATTTATTTTGGACAAGGGGAATTTGGCAAAGGCTTTGAAAAGGAAAAAAAGAATTATTGGCATTTATTTATGAAAAATAAAGGAAAATAGGAGAAAAGGGAGATGAAAGGTCACAACTTGCATGTAAGGAGGAAATTGAAGGAAACTAGAGGAAAATGAAGAAAATAGAGGCCTTAATGATAAAAAGTTTTCTTAGGATTAGTTCACGGCTTTTGGCCATCCTTTTGTCAGTTGAGTTTTGGAATTAGCTTCAGAGAGGAGAAGAGCACCGAGAGGAGAAAGAAAGGAAAGGAAGGACACGTAAATAAAATGAAGGCAAAGATCAAGCAAGGAAGGGTTCGATAAAATAGCTTAAATGGGGATACTTATAGTTAACAAGTTGCATGCATGATTTCCTAGCTATTTTTGGCATGTATGGTACATAAATGTGTGTATTTGGTTCATTTGTTTCCATTGGCATGGGGTTTTCCTAGTTTGATAGTGGTTTCAGCCTTGCCTTGCCATTTCTAGATAGCGATGGTGTGATGGGATTCATTCTTGGTTGAGCTTTGGATTGCCAAATTGTTTTGGATTGAGGTGAGGTGGTCTCAAGGAAATCCAAAGGGTTGAGGGTGGAGATTTTTTTTCTCGTGGAAGTCCTCAACTAGTGGGTGGAGACATGAAAATTCGTCAAGGGATGGTGAAGGAATTTTGAGGCATCCAAGCTCGGTTTCATTTTGTGATTGGTGAGACCTAGTATTGCACAAAGAATGTTGCAACTCCCAACAGCTCCTCAACTTTAATTATCATCCTGGGGTTTGTACAAACTTCGAGGTGAAAGTTCTATATTCACAACATATAGGGTTCCACTCATGCCACCCTAACTTATGACATTAGATCAAAACATGCTCAAAGACCCTTGCTTTTTCTGAATTGGAATGAAAGTTTGATAAAATGACAAATTGGAAATTGCTTCTAAGTATAAAAATAGAAACACAATTGAATCAACTTGTAAAACCCTAATTACTCAATTCATGAAACGATAAAGGCTAACC
Source organism: Pinus taeda (assembly GCA_000404065.3). Classification (NCBI taxonomy): domain Eukaryota; kingdom Viridiplantae; phylum Streptophyta; class Pinopsida; order Pinales; family Pinaceae; genus Pinus; species Pinus taeda. The sequence goes on from APFE031220339.1 coordinate 16,286, forward strand.
TACTTGTAGAAATGAATCTATGTTACCTTGCAAAATTCATTACACTACCTCATCTATTTTCATAAAATAAAGTAATATATATTGCATAATTCATCAAACTACAAATCATAACTACAGGTACCATCTACCTAGTTCATATTTTCTCATAAATCAATAACGTATTTGCATGATAAAGAAAATAACTCTACTCTATTTTTGCAGTGAAGAAAAGGAAGGTTTGGAGTGGCCTAGGATCTTTTCCTGATCATATCATCACAACTGGAGGTCATTATGCATCTATGCTAGGTCAAAGTTATAATGTGGGTCGAAACTGATGAAGAAAAAGGCCACTATAGGTTTTCTACAAGCGATTGCTACAAGCATGCTTGTAATGCTACAGGAAAGTTTGTAATGTTGTTGGGATAAGGTCCCTAGGGTCAAATTTTGGCAGTTTTTAAATATTTTTTATAAAAGAATGTAAAGTGTTTGTGAAATGAGGAAGTGGAGTGCAAAGAAACGTAAGAGTCAAAGGGGTATTAGTCCCTTGTATGGGTAGGTGATAGGTCATTTTGAGACTCACCCACGGTCCGTAGGCCATGGTATTGTAATGAAACGACTATATATAGATGAGTCGTAGCAAGTCTAAGAGGATAAATTTGACAGAGAATCATTGTAAGGGAAAGGTGCTAAGGCAGGAAAAGTTTGTTTCCTGTACTTAGCCGAAAGGGGAAGGCTCTTGCAGTTGAGTGTGTGGGGACCTTAGTAAGTCCATAGCTGAGTGCACGGGTCCCTTCAGCTAAGTGTGCAGGGTGGAAAGAGTTTGTAACTGAATGCTAAATCTAATAAATACTGTTTTGGATAGAATCTATTGCATCTGTGCCTTGTTTCTTATTTCTGTTTAAGTTTATGCATATTCGCTCAATGATCTATTCTCTATGAATTAAAGTGTATTTATCGTGTGAAACTATGGTATCTATAATATTTATGCATGATTAGGGTAATAAATACCTTTGTGAAGTATTATATATATATGTTGTAATTAACTATTCGAAAAAGAGTAGATTTGCGTGAAGCGAGATCTAGGAATACAATTTATGGTGCGAAAGTAGTGAATCTGTACCTTTTATGCAAATTAAGTATGAACGTGTAACTTCGCGAAGATATGAAGGTCATTTAGATAGATTTGTAATAGTTGACAGTCATAAGCAATAGATCTGCATGAATGCAGATCTAGGCTAAATAACTTCAGGAAAACCATCACACATGCCTCTGGATGCAGAAACCTAGTTCTAGCATACCCAAATACTATTTCACGTGAGACTGCAACCTACGCTACATAGGTTGTTGCCAAAAGGGATAGTAGTTAGGGTTTGTTGGTTGGTGCAAATAACTCTGAACCTAGGTCAGGCCCCCTTAAGCCAACAAATGGTTTCGCTGTCAGGACCGGGATCAATCTGAGGAATGTGTGATGTCGAATAAGTGTTTCCTTACCGAGAAGGAAATAGAGAAGTGGCTCGATAAAAAAGAAACACATGTTTTCAGCTCAGGAGAACATAAATCCATGGTTATCCAAGGAGTAATGGTTGAGTAGATACCTATACTCAGATGAAACCAAGAACTTTTTATGTTTCTTCCCTTGCGAACTGCACAAGTGGCTATCTAGACTGATGGACAATCAGGGTACGTGGAGACTTGACAACCCTATTGTGTGGACTCCAGAGCTAGTGAGGTGCTTAGAAGCTTAAAAACCAACATCATGTGGGTCATTGATCAATGGATTGACCAAACACTTGGAGCACTTGTGATTGAGTTTGCGATTGATACAACTGTCAGTTACAACAAAGTGGAGCACGGGCTCTTTATGGGACCGTGAGGTAAGTACTTACGATCTCATAAAAATTGGATTAAAATGATGTTATGTGAAAGATGGGTTATGCCATTACCTTGATGTTTGGAACTACCTGAAGTGGAAAACCCTTCATATGGAACAGAGAATCAGGCTCTAAGTATAGTCTGTCGATCAAATCCCCTTCGAGCGACGACAAAGGGACAGTCCTAAATACACTCCGGAGTGCAGTACAAATGATTAGGTAGGGTATCCTGTGAATACCTCATCCATCCACTCCACCTCCACCTCTACCTCCACCGCATACACCTTCACCTTCACCTCCACCTCCACCCCCACCTCCATCATTCAACATGGTGAACTCAATGAAGATGCCGATTTTTAAAGGGGTAGGGAGCAAAAAACCCAAGCAGTTCTAGTTCGTTGCAGGTGTTGTGTGGACAACACAACAAATTACGGATTATAACATCAAGAAAGCACAGTAGGTCATGACCATACAAGACCGAGCATTAACATGGTACATCAAGTACTCCACTGATAACCCCAATGCGATGTTGGCAGAAACCCAGTAGGCATTGAATATGTTATCACTTAGAACCACAGTCCACGTATGTCCAAAGTTTCATAAAAAAAAAAAAAAAAAAAAAATTAAGTGAATAGGTTTCTATGTGTGTCATTTTGAAATTAGAATTTCAAAAGGTATTGATGTGAGTCCTTATGAAAAACCGTTAGATACCCTCCATCATTATTGTTTAAGGCATGTCTTGTCTTGTTTGCGTCATTTGTATTTTGCGCAGTTTCGCAGCGCAGTCTGATTGGCCAATTTAGCTGCGCAATGATTTTCCCACCTTTTCGCAGCGTATCATTTACCAGCCATTTCGTAGCGCATGTTGTCAATTCATAATTGTCTGCGCTACGAAATCAGGGATTCGGGGTTTTCGCAGCGCGTTTTCTTGAAATGTCAAGTCTGGGGAGATGAGTCATTAGGTCCGTCCACATTTTGTCAGTTGATGTCTTCTCCAGGTCATGATAGGTTATCATTCCGCCATCAGGTTTAGGATCACGCACATGACAATTATTCTAAGAGATTTTATGAGGTATGGTTGTGTCATAATGTGTATTCATGGTGCGTTAACATGTCTGCTGTATGACGATATTTTTTTTTGAAAAAACGCAAAGAAGCCCGAGCTTTCATTTAAAAAGGATCATTGCAAGCGAGCCTGCACTCCAAAGCCGAAGTTGTTTTTGAATTGTAGCTACTGTTAGTTCTCTGTGTGAAGATATTCGAAGCAAGATGGAGAAAAGAGGACATCGATCTGGAAGGTGCCTAAGAACAGAGCCAGAGGGGCTTGATCTTACACTCAGAGATGAAGGTGTAGCAAGAGCCTTTAAAAATGCTGGTTGCTGGAGGTTTTGCGAAAAGTTGAAAGGAGGACATGCAGAGGTAACGAAAGCTTTTGCATTGAATTTTACTGGCTTGAATTCTAAGGTGTCAATGCTAGAATTTCCTGTGTCTCCACAAGCCATTTCTATTGTCACTGAAATTCCGAGAGGAGGACAAGAGTGGTTCAAAAATTTTAAATTCGACATGAGTCCCTGCAAGGAATTTTTGAAGGAACAGTATGTAAATGAGGACCTCACCAAAGCTGTGCCAAGGAGTTACGTAAAAGAACATTTTTCTCTGCTCCTTACATGCATCCAGAAATACCTAACATGCGAGGGGAGGTACACCAAAGTTTATTCCTATCATTTCAAACTCTTGTTGCATTTCACAGGTAAAGCATCAATAGACATCCCTTTCTACTTGTTTAGAAGTCTTAGTAAAATGTGTGACAAAATCCAGTTAAAGAAAGATGATTGTGAAACATCCCTGTTTCACCATGGTTTAGTAAAGTTGCTGGTGTTAGATGGTTTGCAAAAAAATGGTAGAGATTGGGATTCTTTTATTTTTATGGCCGGCTTTCAAAGCAAGACAGGACTCACTCCATTGCCAGATAGGGAAAGAGAAGGAAGAATTGAAGAACCTACTCTGGCTGAGCTCAGAAAGGAGGTGAGAAACCAAAAGAAGCCCAAAACCAAGTTGAGGAAATCAGAGAAGTCTGTGGTTATAAAAGAGACACCTAAATCATCAGCAAAAGAGACACCTAAATCATCAGCAAAAGAGACACCTAAGTCATCAAAGGAGAAAATCAAGCACCAGAAAGATGCACCAGGGTCAAGTGGAGTTGAACAGGTGTCAAGAGTCAAAACCAAAAGTCAGCTAAGTAGAGAAAAAGGCAAATCAATAGCTGTGGAAGAAAGCCCTATGTCAAAAGCTAGTCTAAATGATTTGCTTGAGGCAATTGATTTTGAGCAAGCTAAATCAGTGTAGGTTGAGTCAATTCCTATTGACCTAACCCAGTCATCACCTGATAGCACCAAAAAATCAAAGGCCTCAAAAAGGTTAAGGTTTGAAGAATCTGGTAAGGAATTTATGGTCAAACCACGAAGGCCAGTCACCAGGAGACAAATCAAAGTAGCTGAGCAGTTGCACAAGGATGAGGTCGCTGTGAAGGTACCTGCAACAAAGGAAATTAAACAACTGCCTAAAGCAGAGAAGGCAGAGTAAATGAAAAGAAAACCATACACAAGAAGACAGGCCAAAGAAATGGAGAAGCAGCTACCTAAAGCAGAAAAAGCAAAGGAAATCAAAAAGAAAGATATGGATAAAAAGGTCCCCATTGCCAAAGAAACCAAAACTTCATCTTCAAAGGAACAATGGGAGGCAGCTGAGGAAGAAATGGCTAATTTGGAGAAAACTGTAGCAGAAATTGCAGCCATGGAGAATGAGCTTGCAAAACTAAAAGCTCAGCTAGGTAAGTTAGCTGCCAAATAAAATTGCAAATTTTAAAGGTCAGGTGCTACCCCAAGATTTTGTTTTATTTTTCTTAAGTTCATTGGTGTTTGAGGCATGTAAGCACGGCATATAAAAGGAAGATAAATGAGGAGTTTTGAAGTAAGAAGCGAAGCTGTAGCAATCACAAAGTATTTGATAAATTTATTGAAGACTGTATTTTTGAAAAGAACAGCAGTTTCGTAGCGCGCTACGAAACTGCTGTAGATGACTGTTTTGAAAGAAAACAATGAAATTGATGCTGAGGTCAGCAAATTTTGAAAAAGAATGCCTCGAGGGCAGGAAAGAAACCATACAAGGCTATCTAAGCATTCAAAGAATGACAGGTGTAAGTGTTGGAGCAAAAAGGTGAAGTATTTTGTTTTTTTTGCTAAAGTCTTCCTAAAGCTACTTTATGACCGAATGATTAGGGTTCTGGTAGGGTTACCGAAATTTTGGCTTGAACACCTGTTCACTTCACAAAGCATCCAGATCATAAGGCATATGGTGTTATGCGTGGTTATTAAAGGAATTAAACAACTTGAAGCATGTTCTTTTGGAAATAAAGACTGATGGAAGGCAGGGACCGTGAAAACAGGGCACACATCTTCATCCAATAATGAGTCATCTGCACAGTTAGAATCCAAGGTAGCTCGTTCAGTGAATGCCTCTCCAATGTATTTCGGCCACTACATAAATGGTACAGGTGTCAAAGCTCAAGAAAGCATCATGCACACGAGGAGATAGAATTAGAGTTTCAATAGGAATAGGACTCTATGTATTTACAACACAATACCTTTGTATTTAATAAGTTAGTTTAGATATAGATAAGGCAATTAATGATAGATTTTTGGAGCTCCCCTCATGCTGGAGGAGGAGACTCAAGGTAGTTTAGTTTTGTTTTCCTATATATAGGAAAAACTCTGATGTAAAAAGGGTTGGAGATTTTTATAAAAACAGAGTTTTCATATTGGCTTATGTAAAGGACTTTGACAGTAATAGAAAGGATACTTTTTTTTCTTGCCAAAGATTCATCTTTTGTTTCAATGCTCGAGTATATAGTTGTTTGGTCTTTATTCATCTTGTTTTAAACAGTCATAAACATGCAATCACTCTTAATTCACCTAGTGCTCAGACTTTCTGTGTATGTTTATTGAGTTGAGGTTCTTCTTGGTAAATGTTTTGAGCATTTAGACATTATATGCCTTGGTTTCCATGATTGAGTAGTTACTTGTTTACTGCAGAAGTGTATGACTCCATGAGCCCAATGGGAGAAGCCTAATTTTGTTGTTCCAACCAGCTTAAATTTCATCTACTGTTTAAAGAGTTAGCCATCTTTTCTTGCCCTTAATGCATATCAAAAATTTGTGAGAGAGCCCTCTCTGACTAAGGAGGCTAAACCTTAGTCTAAAGCATGGTCTGAAACAGTTTCATGAGATCTTATTAAGTAGCAGCCCTTAGTACTGATTTTATGATAACATTTTGGTGCGTCTGCTGGGAGTCTGATGATTACTCATTCCCGAAATTATGAGGTTGAATTTCTGAAGGTAGCAGGAGTTCAAAATTATTTTCGAGGCTGCATTCTACCTTGGTGACTCCATTGATTCTTAAATTTTAAAAGGTGGCTTCGAGAGGAAGATATACAAGGAGTAATCCTGACCCAAATCCACCTAGTCCTATGGAGAATCCAAATATCATCTCAAGGGGAAGACAAAGGTTTTCTGATATACCAGGTACCTCAAATATTTCAAAGTCTTTGTTTCCTGAATTTTCAAGAAGTCCTGAAAATAAAATTGTTGATGATAAAATCCAAGAAGTGTTGTTGAGGTCTGAAGAGGAAGAATTGATTGGAATTATTTTGAGTTTACAAAAGAGAGGTATTGATACTTCATCTTTAGTATCACAAACAGATAAAGAAGAGTTTTGGGAAATTGTTACTTCTGAATTGTTATTAGAGGAAGAGGACTTGGAACAACTCAAGGAGCTTGGCCCTTTTGAAGTTTTGCTTAAGTCAAAAACCGGTTTACCTCTCCCAAACTGGAGCTCTTTTGTCAGTGGTTTACAAAGTCCCAATAGTCCTTTT